>PVIJ01015246.1:0-37208 GCA_004024925.1 Scalopus aquaticus
GGAGGGAGGCAGAGGGAGGGAAGGAAAAGGGCACAAAATGGAATAGAAAAGAACACAAGGGACCATGGAGATGGATCACGGGTGAATTGGTGGTGGGCTACCCAAGGGGAATACAAAATGTAAAAGACATAAATAACAATAAAAATATATATTTATTTTAAAAAAAACATCTAGGGCCCAAAATTATTACCATTTTAAAGATGACCAAAGGAAAGTATTTCATTTTCCTGAGTATTGGCAATAGACCTTAGATGGAGTAAAGTCCTTGTTTCTGTTCAGCCATATTGAGGTCCAGTCTAGTTTTTTTGAAAGGCAAGAGGAAAAGAAGACAGCATGTAATCCTTTGATTTTTAAGAAGGACACAAAAGATAAGCCAGTGTACAGCACAGAAGGACAATAAAAGGAAGTAGACTGAAATCTCTGATTTTACATCCTGCTGATTTTAACCATATCAGTTCTTTCAAAACTTTCACTTTAAGTCTTAAGGTTTTGAATTTAGTATGCAAAAGACAAGTTTTGGAATAATCAAAGCGTTCCCTATGGTCATGGTAAATTTAAAGTTACCTTTGATATTATCGACCCAATTTACTGATGAGAATTTATAAAAGGAAGGTTGAAATCTTTAAGATGTAATTTAGAGTCAAATTTCTGTATTTTCACCTTTAAAAAAATTCCACATGGTTGGACAACTTTGCATCCATTTTTGTATATTTTCCTTTCCTTCTTTTCTACTAATTTAAGGTTTGTCCAATAAGAAATTTAGATTGAAGATTAACTTTCTCAAAGATCCAGTAAACAATTTAGAAGTTTTCCAATTCGATAATTACTCAGCCAACTAATAAGTACCTTTTTTAATTGCTTACTGAAAAATGCAAAGTAGTCTGCGTCCAAAGTAAGACACAACAAAAGGAAAGACACATTAGAAGTTTTCAGCTAAGCCTTGGATCTTTTGAAGTCTGAACTATACCTAGGAGGGATATGCTACAGTATTTGGGGCTCAGGGTGTTTTGTTTTGTAGAATACCTCTTAAGATACATGAACATTTTCTTGAAGTTGCCAAGTGATAACCTCCTTAGACCAACTTATCCTCCTGATACTAGGCAAAAACAGGAATGTCCAGGGACCCCAACAAAGCAAAAACCCATGTTCCTCATTGTAAGGGTTCATGCCTACCTGTATTCATAAAACCAAGTAATCAAAATGTAGTGTGCACAAAGATTAATTGGTGAGAGTTTCAAAGGGAATAAAAAGAGGGAGTAGAGTAGGTGAGAGAGGACTTCAAAATACAGACTCCTGATCAAACTCCAAATCAACCATCCCCTCATGAGCAAACATTCAGCCAAACAAGCAGTATCCAGAGTGGAAAAGCCAAGTCCTAAATGCAGAATCACCTAGAGAACAAATCCAAGGTAATTTTCTTGCAGGAAACACAAGCAAGCGGTAGCACAGGGACCAAAAGGCTGGGAGAGAATGTACCACCCAAGCTGAATCCACAATAGGGTGAAGATGGCAGCTACCATAGTCTCTCAAGAGAGTGGGATTGTGCTGCCTGCCAAAGTGCTAGAGTCAGAGAAAGAGCCACAGGTGGAAGGCAGCTATATGGGCTTTCCATGGGACCTGAGCAGAGACAGGAGCTCCCTGCTCCACTGAGGGGCAGTTAAACTGAAGTGAGAGCTCAAGTGGGAGAAGCAGCAGGTGCGGCTCTTGCCCACTGGCGCTGTCTTTTAAAGTCTTCCCTGAGGGCGTGCTCTGCCCCTTAGTTCCAGCTCTCCCCATCAGGAAGTCAGGGGGTAAGGCAGCTAGACTCAGTGTGGGTCGCTCACACTGGCAGAGGAGACTTCGTTTGAGTTGGCAAGTGCTCTAATGGCTTTTAAATGCTTGATGCCTGCCCATCCAAGTTCTCAGCCTTTGGCTTCCAAAATTTCCTTAGTAATAGCTGTTACATCAGTGCACATTAAGATTTTCCCCTCTTATAGCAACACAGAAGACAAGAATAAGGCTTCACCTTTGTCTCAAACCTGAAGACTAAGAAAACATGATAGCGGGGGCTGGGGGGGACAACAAGAACCTGGAACCCAAATATCCTCCCCATGGAATAGATCAGAATAGGACTTCAAGGCAAAAAGAACCCATCGTGGAAACTTAAGTTGGAAAACACAACCTAAAACAGATCATAACACTGAATGAGAACAAAAAATGGCGAGATCGCACTTTAAAAAAGAAGACAGACTCTGGGAGAAACAAAAGTGAATGGATAAGTCAATATATTTTTTTTAAGATTTATTTATTTTTGCATACAAACTGAAGTGCATGCCAGAGGTGTGAGGGGGTGAGAGGGTTCACCAGAGACAGAGTGGGGAGCAGAACAGTCAGATGGACCAAAATACACTGCTGAGGGGAGCAGTGGGCGAGGCAGGAGAGATCTGCTGTGCCATGTGGGAATCTCCCCGGCTGGGCATCGAACTCTTGCCGCAGCCGCCGACAGCTCCACAGAGCTGTGCTTAACCTGTTGCACCACCAGGGAGGCCCAGATAAGTCAATATTAAAAACAAAAATTCTTAAAGCCAAAAGATTAGCCCAAGAAGTTAGCTTCACCAACATTCAGATGTCACTTTCCGAAGTCTCTGGTACAGAAAAGTCCTACATTACACAATTAAGACCGAGCAACAGGGTTTGAAAACAAAGTTTTAAGGGACAATTAGGAAAGCCAGAAAAAAAATGACTTCTTGGGGTGAGAAACCAATATTAAAACATAGCATATTTAAAGCCAAAAATCACAATACCAATGAAGTATTTTCCCCAAAATTGTTTTCTTCTACCCATCTTAAATTTAGAGATCAAGAAAGAGTTCTCACCACTTGGTTTCCACTTGATTTCTGCAATGGGAGAGAGATCATCTGGAGCCTAAAGTGGTAAAAATCTTTCCTCGCTTGCATACGCATTCAGAAATGCTAACTATCCTTCTCTGCAGTCATACTCAGAAACAAGCAGCTCCAGCTGCCTGTTATCTCCCCACTGGCTCACCAGATTGTCTGGGTGTAAAGGAAATCATCCCATACCCCTCTGGGTTCTTCTAGGCTGGCAAATTTTCAAACAAGCATCAGACAGATAAGAAGGGGGAAATGCCAAAAATTTGCTTAATAACATGTATACCTTCTGTATACACAGAAAGACTCAGCAGGACTGAGGAACGCTCCCTGTTCCTATAAATAAAGTTTTATTGGAACACAGTCATAGCCATTTGTTTAGATACTGCTATGTCTGCTTTTGTACTGTAACATCATTGTTGAAATAAAAGCTTGATTCAGTAGTCCTAAGAGAGAATATATGACTCACCAGCCCAAAATTGACCACATGGCCCTTCACAGAATAAGTTTGCCAGCCCCTGTTTCTAGCTCAATGATTTCTAAACACCTTTACTATTTGCACATGGATCTCCTGACAACCTAGTTAAAGGATATGTTTAAGGTAGGCAGAAGATGATGATTTGCAGATCAGTGGGAGTGGCATGCAGGAATCTGTATTTTTAAAACCTTTGTAGGAGATTGAGTTGCATAACCTATTTGAGGAATGCTCTTCAAGGTGACACAATTGAAGATATTCAAGAGAGAGAATTTTTTAAATGAGAGTGGTGCCAATGGGTTGAGATTAAGCAAAAACTTCCTGGACATGGTAATTATCTGCAAGCCTTGGTGGATGTGGGTTGTCACAAAGGAAATCCAGAAATTACTCCAGGCAATAGAGAAAATAGTATGAGCCAAGTAGGTAGACAGGAAGGAACAATGAATCAAGTATATAGTTAGGAAACAGAAGTAAGCAGAGTTTCGGTGTCATTGAGGGCCAAGCAAGAAAATACTGCATTTGAAGGAGTGGGGAATCTGAGTAACAGATGCCCTTGAACTATGGAAAACACCTTCAGTGCAAATTAATGGGCTAAGATATTCAAGTTGCAATAAAGATGATCCAGCAGGACATTTGTAATATTGTGGTTTAGGGTCAAGGTACAAATTAAATTAGTGGTCACTTGAGAGTTTGAACCTACAACTTGATCTTCACAGGTGGGATCCTCAAACTTTAGCCTGCATCAGCAACACTTCCAGGGTTTGCTAAACTCAGGAAGCTGGTTTGGCCTCCAGAGTTTCTGATTCACTAGGTCTGGGGAAGGGCTGAGGATTTGCATTTCGAATAAGTCCCCAGATGATGCTGATGGTGCTGGTCCAGAGATGACCTTGTAAGAACCACCACCCTATCCAAATAAAATAAACATCCAGAAAAGAAAGGTCATATAGTGTGCCCTCAAATAAGCTGTCACACTGAGGTCCGCTCAGACCTATGGCTGATGAACCAAGGCAAACCACCACCCTTCAAGTTGAAATGTTTCAGGGTCCCCACTGGTTTGGATAGAAGCCAAATCAAAATTACAGGATTATAAATAATAAAATAGGCCTTAGAGGTCAAAGTTTAGTTAAATTTTCACTTTATAGATGGTAACAGGCATCTCCATAAAAGGGGAAGTTTCTAGGTTCCCTGCCCCACCTAGTGAAGGTGGAGCTGAGGGTCCAGCTAAAGCTATAGAAAACAGAGGACAGGTGGCCTCAGAAGAACACTTAAAAGAGAATATTTGAAAGACACACAGAAGAGAGACACACGGAGAAGAAGGGCTCACTTGCTTCTCTGCTTTGGACTTGAACCAGGGATTTGGGGGACTGGGAAGAGACATATGGAAAAGAGTCATGTAGAGACACTCAGAAGAGACAGATGGGGAAGCTGACAAAGGCAGCCAATATTTTGATTTGTACTTTGATTCTGTTCCTTTTGTTCCAGACTTGCCTGGCCCCTTCTGCCCCTTTCTTATGGTTTCCCACCAGAAGGTGTCTTAGCCTTGTGGCAGGCTTTTGGGCCTCAGAGGCCCTTTTTGGGGCCAACCCTCGCTGGCTGGGCATTGACCCCTGAGGGTATGGGCAACTTTGGGTGTTTGATTGGAAAACAATACCCTTTCTCTTCTTCCCTCTCTATGCACAATTATTCTAGTAAAGCTCTTTCACACTAAGAATATTCTTTGTCTTTATATGGTGGATGGCAGGACCTCTTTAGAACATGCAAGTCTGAAGGTCCCAGGGTACCCCTCTGTCTGCCCACTAACAAGACTAGATGGAGAAACTGAAAGTCAGAGAGGTGAGTAATTTAACCACAACCTAAGGGTTTCCTTCTCCCAAAGGACCCTGCATAATAAAAATGGTTGATATTTAATATGAAAAAAATAACCTAGAACTTAGTCCATATTCCCTGAACTCACCAAACATTGTGGCAAACATAGGAAATTCTTGTCTTAGTAACTCTTACCTTATCTTAGTAATTATTGTACCAGTAATTAGCAATTATACCTCTCACTGAAGAGAGGTCCACATTTGCAGGAATAGCTAAAAAAGATAATCAAGATTAGAAATCAATTTTGGCTCTTGACTAATTGGCTCAAAATTTATTCCTACATTATCCTGTGCCTTTAAGAGTCAAACCATCACATTATGAGTATTGATTATATTTTATTTAGTTCTTGACCATTTTGCTGAATTTTAAGTACAAGGAAATTGAAGCTTGAGTCACGTTCAAGTCCTAGTCCCAGATTATGGGTAAATGACAACTCAGGTAACAGCTGCAACTGATTGAGAGTGGCATCTGAGCAGAGATGCTTTTAGCTACCTCTGGGCTCCCAGGACACTTAGAAATAATTCAGATATGGTTTCTTATCAGCTGGGTATTAGCAGCTTGTAAATATGTGTCCCCACTCAGCATAATGGTTTCTGACAGAGTAAAAGCCACCTGGAAAACATTTAAATGTCCTTCTTCAAGAGGTTGTTTAGCTACTTTTTCCCCAAGGGACAACCAATCAAAAATACATTAGTTTGTTAACATGTGGGTTGTGTCAGGCTTTTGTTTTGTCTTGCTTTGTTTTGTTTTCTGTGTGCTTTGAGTTTGCTCTCTACACTGTTCATTTGTCTTTCAAATGCAGAGTAAAAAGGATTGGTCTCCTTGTCCAGCCTCACATCATACAGAGATAAAAATGAGTTAATCTTTAATGAAGCAGAAAGTGTGTTATATAAAGGCAATTTCCTTCCAGGCTTTACATGATGGCTCTTGTTCATTTTATTGGGTTCATCAACCAAATGGTTATTTATTCATATATCCATCCAGCACATATCGAACGGGGCTACATGGAACGCATTTTGACAAATTTGGGTTTCCCACCCCTTGTAATTACTGGAAAAGAAGGAGCAAGCAAATACTGCTTCCATACTAGGCGCAAGTGGATCCTAACTTCCCTTTTGTTCCCGTATGGAATTACTCATGCTCTCTGAGTTGCTTAAACACTTTACCAAACAAGATTACTCCTCTGCCATTTTCAAAATGATGAAATAACGAATGTAATTTCTTTGCTTGGAAATCCTAGGTATTATGAATTTTTTTCTTTTATAATAACTTCAGCACAATTTTCCTCAGCCTGGTATTTTGAGTATTCTGTATGCTGGTGTTCCTTCCACGCTTATCCTAACCTCAAATGAACCCGGCACTGATGTCAGGCCTGTCTAAGCAGGAACTCCTAAGCATGTATCAGCAGTACCCACCTTTGTTTTTGGCTGCTTTCCCTCAAGCTAAAATGAACTCCACTTCCTTAAAGACTATGAATCTTTCCAAGACTAACTTAAAGTTCAACATTCTCTACCAGGCTCCTCTGTAAACCATGGCAACCCACCATGAGAACTTTCTCTGTATTCTCAGGACACTTATTTTTCCTCAGCACTCGTTTGACACATCAAAACTCTCCTTATAGTATGAATTATTGTTTTGGAATTTATGTGCTCTAAGTTCCTTGAGGACAATTAATAAGCCATCAATTTTCTTACATACATCCTAGAGCTTAAATTACTAAATGTTCAGATTTGCTTGAATGGGAAGGGGATGGTCTTTGGATGCTAAGAGTAATGGCCATTGTCAAAGAATATTTATTAGAAATTGTCTGTGAAATCAACTAATAAGCAAAAAGTTCAAAACCTTGCTTTACTAAAGTCAGTTACTAAAAAAGCTAACAAAATTTCTGGAGCTATTGCAGTTCAGTTATTTTTATTTTATTTTATTTTTTTGCATTTTGCTTTTTTGTAAGAATCTTGGAAAATTAACTGATCTTCCTAATATTACATAACACAGCCTAGCAGTAATTAGTGGGTTTATTCTTCAAAGAACCTTAGAAACCTTTTCTAATCAATTAATTCATTATTCACTAACTAACCCAGTAAGCTGCAAATAAGTCTAAAAAAAAAAAGCAAATCATTCTAACAGCAGCAATCTAAAAAACTAAGCATATTAAACAGAGTTGAGAAGGAAGGGGTTGTTCATTTGGTGATGCAAGGGAGTTGGGCTTTTATTGTTTGGTTTGGAGTAGGAAGAGAGTTTCTTAGCGCTTATATTAGTGTCTTGCTGAATATTGCATGTTCTTATAAAGAGCTCATAATGCAGCTTTCACACACTGGGTGTGGGGGGGTTTCCATTTCATATGGCAGAATGGGAAACAAAGAACATATCATCTAGTGCTCTTTAAGCTGACACACCAAAATGTACTTCAAGAAACATGTAGGAAGGAGATGGGATGAGAGAGAGGCAGGAGATGATGCAAAAACAGCAAATCCCAATTTTAGTAAGTGAACCAGATCCTAGAATTAGAAAGAAAATACTCAAGTTGGAAGCTAAATATGTCTGGCAATTTTAAATCTAGGATAAGGGGAACTTAGAAAATTTAGGCTTAAAGAAGATCAACATTCCCTGATCCCTCGACCTATATTTTGAAGGTATCTTTTCGAGTAGTTTCTAATAATCTTGATGTCACAATAAACAGACAGGGAGGTGTGAGTGGGTGTAGGGCAGTCTCACAGTAAATGCAGAGTCCTACCAATTTATTCACCCTCAAAGCAATTTTAAAATCAATTCAGTATTTCCTGGATGGTTGACGTCAGCCTGCTCATATCACAGTGAAGGGCTGAGACGCTTGCTTTGTGCTCATTAGAATTCTGTGTACTACGCGATGTCTATTTTCAGCAAGGCCATAAAACAAAGCAGTAAGTGTTCTTGTCTCTGAGGCCAAGGTGGGAAAAGCAGAGGAGTCATGTGGGATGAGATCCACAGAGGGAGAAGAGAGAGGGAAGCATGTAATCTGCTAATGCTTACCAGATTCTAGCAATAAAATTAAGTGACAGCCACATACAGCTAATAAAGTACCTGAAATACAGAGACAAATTCAAGAGTACTCCACGAATTATAATCTAAGAGGGACCCACCAGGAAGGGAGTGACAATTTAATCTGGGGAAAATGACTTTACACCAAGGAAATTGAAAACACCTTTCTCAGTTCTTCTTTTATTATTTCCATTAAGTAATTTTTCTTCTCACAACATACTTAGAAAGGAAAATATCTGTCACCCATCTTGGCACTATTTACATAAACATGGAACCTAGTTCTTCCAGATCTGTATATGTGAGTGTGTACATACAGGCACACACACGCATTTATGCACGTAACTATATGTACGAATATTTCTCTCTCAACAGGCCTCCCCAGGTCATAACTACCATGGTGGAGGGACTCTGAGTTACGGCTTTGCTGCACCCTGGTTGCATTTGCCTCTGCTCTGATACAGCGAGGGTGGCTACAGAGAGCCCTCAAGTTTTATAGAGACTTTTATAGAACCGAGGGAGCAAAGTTGCTACCTTTTTCTCCAATGTCAGATGTACCTTTTGTATGATTGTGTTATTCAGCTAGGCCTGCAGAAACCTCATGGCTCATCCCCTGGCTGAGGGAGTAAATCTTGCAAAAGGGAGGTTCCCCGTGGACAGAGATGCAGCTCTCAGACGCTTTCGGAGAAATGCCCACGCTGTGCTTTCTTCAGTCCCACCTGACAGGCAGAAACAGCTACACACCAACAAAGAAAAATGATCTTGAATTCGGAACAGGATGCATTTGAACACTCCCTATCAAGCATCCTTTCTGCCCAGAGAGCAGACAAGTCAACATCAAAGATTATTTAAAAATCTTAATGAGTTGCCAAACTTTTTCTTCTTTCAGCCACTCTTCATATGCGCACGCACACACACAATAAAAAGCAAGACTTTTATACTAAGAAGGGCAGACTGACCTTTCAGTTCATTAGAAACATACCCCAGCACATATGCTCAGACTCCCATCTTTCTAGACTAGGATTCCATATTCAAAGGCAGTGAAAATTGCTTAAAGACCCATCTTCCCTGTACCTCAGGGTCAAGGAAGAAGAAAGATGGGCAGAATCCTCCCAGGAGGGGTTGGCACTGGGCCCTCTTGGCATAGAAAGGAACCAGCCACTTCTCTGCCCACATTCTCTGTTTTTAGAGACAACCTGGTTCAGTTCTCCATTAGAACTTGTGGCTTGGCCCAGAGCAACCAAGAGGGGGCCCCTGCCATGCTGTTGGGGCATTCGGGGTGGGGAAGTACACCACTGGAATTCATGCCACAGAGAGAGGTAAAGGAACACCCTCAGTCCTTTGTCTTCCGAACCAGTCCAGGTTACATCTTCCTTTTTTTTTTTTTTTATTTATGGTCTTACACTTTTATTCATTTTTGTATAGTATTTGATTTTTCCCCTCAAGTGTAGCCTGTAGTTCACCCACCAACATAGCACCTGGGTCCCATCAACATGGTGCCTTATGCTCTTTCCTCCCTTGGTTTGACTTCTCACCCTCTCCCTCCCCTGCCGTCTATGGTCAGCTTGCAAGTTTTGTCTTTTTCCTTATCCTTTGTTCAGTTTCTTTGTGTTACACATATAAGTGAAACCATCTGATAATTCGAACGGAAGCCCTCACTCCTGGGTTTGCTACGGCACTATTTACAATAGCTAAGATATGAAAACAATCCAAATGTCCCAAAGAGATGACTGGATCAAGAAAATATGGTGTATATATACAGAGTGGAATACTACTTGGCAATCAAAAAGACTTCCTCATATCATTTGCTACAACATGGATGGGGCTAGAAGGAATAATGCTAAGCAAAATAAGTCATATGGGAAAAACACATCAAATGTCATGGCAGGAACACTGTCTAATGGGCAGGGCGCAGCAGAGTCCCCTTAGACTCTATACTGTTCCTCTAGTCTGCTTCTCTCTCAGACTGACTGGCTTCAAGTCTCAACTCTACCGCTTGTGGTCTGCAACGAGTCATTGAACTGCCCTGTGCTCCAATTTCCTCATCTACAAATTGGTATAGTAATAGCCCCACCTCATAGCAGGTTAATGAGGATTAAATGAGGCAAAATTTCAAAGAGTTTAGGACATGTACCTGGAACTCAATAAAAGCTGTGTTAGGGATGATTATCTCACACCCATCCCACCTGTTTTGCCATTGACCTGCTCTTGGGCTTTGAAGGGGAGAGCCAAGGAGAGTCAGATTACAGCATTCATCTCCCACCCATGGGCCTTGGCAACCCTGGTGGGGTTGGCACTGCCTCCAAACACACCCCCACCTACCCAAGTGTTACTCTGGGCTGAATGAAAGCAGAGTTGTTGGCTGACTCAGCTGAGAGGCACAGACATCCTCATTACCCTGAAACAACCTAATTAGGAGAGTCTATAAAAGGAGGCAGTGGCACTGAGGAAGAACCTGGGCCGCTTACTGAGAACAGGAGCTTATGTTCTGGAAAAACTATTTTGAATGTAATATTGGGTCTTATTTATCATTAGCAACACAAAAAGAGAAAATGAAGCCACTGAGTCTCTGTCCATCATTCTATTTTGGGTTCCTATTTTCTATAAATAAAGCACCCACTCCCTGGGGAGAGATGCCCATTATCTCCAACCTGCTTGGACTGCAGGGGACTGCATCAGGACTGCAGGGGAGCTGACCAGGGAACCACAGGTTTCTGGATCTGAAACTACAAAGATAAAGGTGTTTGCATAATGAAAACTAAAGATTCAGTGTAGGGAAGATTGTGTCAAGGCTTTTTTATTTTTTACCCTAAGCCTGTATCTTCTAAACTAAAAATAAACCCGATATATCACAGAGGAATTTTGCATAGCTTCTGTGACTGACCTTACGCTATTTTTCAGGCAATAGTTTGAATATCAAAATATTGACCTTTGGAGACGATGAGGGAAAATAGGACAGATTATTTGACTAAACTGAAAATTTTAAGCATTTAGCATAGTCATTCATTAGGCAGGAAGGTAAAAGGCAGTGAATAGGGAAATAATTTAAAAGTGAAAACCCATAGTTATCATTTATATGGGATACCCACCTGTCCTTATCTTGATTGGAATAGAAAGAGAAACTTTAACTGGCCCCTGCGTCTCCATGGTGACTCCCAGAACATTAGTAGTCATGGCAGAATTTCAAAAAAATTTTGCAACTCCCTGGTTCTATGCCTCTCTCAAAAGGGTCAACCATCTATGTACCTGACTACATCCTCCTTTTAATCCTAGGGCTTCTAGATGGGCCAAGCATCTGTTGAGTACTTGTGATCTATCCCAGGTGCTCCTGGCTCAGAACCTGTGGAGGAGGATATTTCCCTGATTTTTGACAGAGTTCTGCCTAGAGAGTCGTCCAGAATCACCGTAGGTGCCTTGTGGAGTCAGACTCTGGATTCAAACCCTGCCTTCTTCATTTATAAGTTGGGTAACCTCGCTGAGCCTCAGTTCCAGGACCAATAAAATCAAAATAATAACCAGCACCTCATTCTCTGTAATAACTGTGGCAACATAAGCAAAGAACCTGATTCATGCTAAGAATCCCATGAATCTTAACTGCTGTTGCTGGAAAAGAAAAAACAAATCAAAACATGGTAATTATCAGTATATTGGCCTCAACTATGAGCAACTAGCTGTCTTCTAGTCCTCTCCTAGGGGCTTTAAGAGGAATAAAAATTATAGAGCATTTTTCCTAATATTAAATCACTTTAATTTCTTGGAATAGCATATAATTTTTAATCAGTTAATGGGCTTAAGTTATGTCAATATATTAATAAATTACAACTAATTATAGTTTATACAATTATAAGTAATATAATTTTTTAATTAATTTGTCAGTATTCTGCATGTAACTTTGGGGTTCTATTTTCACTCCTCCACATGTGCATATGCTTCACTTACCTTCCACTAAATGCCCTTCTTTCCCCAATCCTCTCTGCTCCACCCCCTCCAGTAACCAGTATACCTTAAAAATGAGACAGATGAGTCAAAGAAAGAGAAAACCAGAGAAAGAACGGTTAGAGCCTTCCCCCCCACCCCCACTCCCCAATCTCGCCCTGTCAGCCCACTGACACACCAGGGACCACCTCCCACAGTCCACCCAATTCAGTCCCTAACCACTGTGGAGATTTTTTTTTTTTTCATAAAATAAAACATAGGACAATAATACACATTCTGTTACGTATTATTTACCTGTTGGATTTGTCCTAGCAGTTTGAAATTAAGTTTCAGAATTTAACTCGCATGCTTTAATTGGAAAATTACAGTTGTTGGTGTGGAGCTCTGATTTTTCAGGGGTTTTGTTCTGTTGTGTTATTTTGTTTTGTTTTTTCATTTGTTCTTTTGCTGCGTGGACATTAAAGGTTTGGGTGTCTAAGAAATAGGAGGCCTGAACAAATATACCCTCACCTGAAGTTATTTCTTCTTTAGCTTTATGTTATTCTATGATTTTCTCAAATACCAAACTTCATGTTACAGCTTCAGCAGTAAGTGAAGACAGTGTTTTTAGATGAGGAAGTTAAAGGAGCTAGATCTCTAATACTGAAAGTTGTTTACTCCAGCTGCAGGCAGTCTCTTCGTAATCTTGTGAGTCACAAAATAAGAAACAGTCTCCGCTCTCTGTGTCATTTGCAAATAGGGGACAAACATGATTAAAAAGAAACCCATGAGGGCAGCAGGGAGATTCCAGAAACACAAGAAAAAGGCCAGAATCCTGGAAACAGATGGCCTGTGGTCCGACGAAGGGTAAGGAAGAGGTGAAATTGTTTTTCAAATACTTAAAACCACCCAGTTCAGAGTCGAGGTATTTTCTAATCTGCACACACTACATCCTGCCAGACTCTGGCAGCTTTTCATCTTCTAGGCCCAGGTTTTCTCACCTCCTTTCACACATCCTGTGCTTTTCATGCATATCACATTCAGGTCACCACAGGCCCCATCCACCACTATGCAGGTCAGGGTCAGAAAAGCAATCTAATTAATGATGACCATTTACAATTCTATAGAAGCTGCTTCTCCGCAAAGTGAATAAGCAGCCCTATTGCAGCTTTCTCTCTCTGCAATAGGTTTCATTATTTCTGAGGTTGTATCTTCAGAGCAAAAAAGAAAAAGGTCTGATATATTCCACTCAACCATTTGGCAGAACCCTTTCATTTAAAAATGAAAGCAAAAAAAACAAACAAACTCATTTAAGAAACCACTGTATTAATGTAAATGTTTGTTTGGAGGTTTTTAGCTATGCTATTTATGGTATAACTGTCTTGAAACTGAAAACAAGAATTAATTCAATCTATCAGCAAAGATTTATTAGGAGCATACCATTCACACTATTTCATTAGCCATGATGGAGGGTATGACAAATTATTCCTGTTCTTCACAAGTTTACAGTAGAGTTGGAGAAGAAAATTAAAATTGAAATGATTATTATTTTTTTTAGTTGCTTACAGTGGGAGAGTGTAAAACTATATAAGGACAATGTAGCTGAACATGCTTGTCTAGCAGTAGACAGTACAAGGTGCTTGAGCTCAGAGGTCCAAAGCCTCTGTGCCATGTGGCTAAAGGTGAAGACTTCCCAGCAGAGGTGTGATTTGCCCTGGGAGGGTAAGCCATGGATGGTAGATGGTGGACTGGCTCAGAGGAGACAGCGAGGCTCCCAAGCGAAGCAAGAGTAGGGAGAAGACCAGGGAAACATCAGAGGTGACTACTTGCAAGTCATGTTCAGAAACCACGACTGGCTAAAGGTGACGTTTCACATAGACAGCAGGTGATGATGATGAAAGATAGCTTCTGGCTTAAGACCATTGAAGCTTTCACCATATTGCTCCAGTTACATGCTCTCAGCCAGTAGAAATATTTGTTAAGCTCCTGTTATAGACATGGTATCCTTGAGAATGTAGAAAAGCAAAGAAACAAAAAGCAAAGCTCTAATCTGAGCTCAGAAGCTAGACATAAAAACAGGAAATGTTAACAATGCAAAATATACTAAACAAAACCAAAAAAAGGAAGGTGAATTAGCAAATAAATACTCCATCTGTAGAGGAAACCAATTATTTTGTCTACTAAATACCTTTTCCTTTCTTCTGAGAATAAAGGAGCCTTCCTTTGGCTTAAGTATCATTCCTCCCACCCCCTCACCCCCAGTAGTCCTGTGGCATCCACTGGAGCCTTTGTGTGTTCTCAGGCCTGCCTGTCCTGGTGAAAATCAGCTGGTAAGAAGCATGGAGTCCTTGGTCCCAGGTTTTTTTCAAAAACCAGTTACATCCCTTGCTTGTTTTTCAATCTTGTCAGTAATATAAACATTCCCACTCCAATAAAGCTAATTCAAATGAGATGACTGTTACTTGCAACTCAAAGGACCTCATTAAATTCCTACGGGATTCAATTCTATGTTGTGTTATAATTCTTGCATTCTTTCCTTCAAATTTATCTAGGTTTGCTTTCTTCTCTCCAAACTTCTGGATGTTTTTCACTCATTATTTTTGTCATCTAACGTATGTACCTAAGTCTATGATTTCTACTAAGCAGACAGAATTAGCGGAATAATACTTGCTGCATTAACTCTTAGTGGCTTGACACCTCACAACTTCCTTTCTCACTTCCATGAATGGGTGTTCTTAAAAAGGGGGTGACTATAGTCAAGGTGGTATTTCCAGAACTATTTCCTTTCATCTCGTGCCTCAATCCCCCCATGGCACTCTTTCCTATGCTGGATCCCCTATAGAAAAGAGCAGAAAACAGAGATCTCCTACTTCTTAACCATCAGGACACAGAAGTGATTGCATCTTTTGCTCTCATTCCACTGGGAGAAGAAGCCAAATAGAGAAGAAATGGAAAATGCAATCCTTAGCTAGGCAAGCAGCTCCTAACTACTCTACCCTGTGGAGAGTAGGCACGTCTTCCGCAAAAACAATGTAACATGTAACGTTGGTTGAATTTACCTTAGTCAAAGAAAGAAAAAGAGAGGGAGGAAAAAAGGGTGGGAGGCAGATGAGTAAAGGGGAAGGGTGGGAAGAAGACAAAGAAAAAGTAAGCCACTCCCTGTGGAACAAAGTAAAGAACTTCATTGTGATTTAAATGGGGAAATATAAGATTGCTTCTCAAAGACCAACTATTAAGCATGTTTCTTGCATTTTCTCAACTATACAAAGACCACTGGAAAACATCTTTGGTCACAAAAAAAAAAATATGGCAAATAAAAATGTGGAGGAACTTCACTAACTACCTCAGTGAAATGGCAATGCCTCTAACGTACATTTTTAAAATCTCTCACAATTATTAACCTTGAAGTCTAAACTGTGTTAAGTCAAAGTTCATGTCTCCAGCATCTTTCATTGTCAAAATTCTTTTCAAGGAACCAGTTGCCATATGAAAACATGGAGCAATCTGCCAAAGAATTTTCCCTAATGGCCAGAATTTCCAGGATGTGGAGACCTTCTTTAAGTGGCTGTTTCTTCTACTGAATTGAACCCCATCTCCTTTCTCTATGAGTACAAGGAGGGAAAGGAGCTTCAATCCTTGGAACAAACAGGAAACATTGCAAAACCTTTCTGGATAGTTTCCAAATATTTTACACTTTTTCTCCTGAAAATGTTAAAGGTACAAATCTTTATGGAATGAGAGTTGTGTTCTGGTCAAAAAAGTAGGGTCCTGGAGCAGACCAGCTTGCTCAGTGGAGGGAAAAGAATAAGAGACAGGAGCTTCCTAAGACAAGGCTGGATCCCAGAGATGGAGAGTGCTGGGAAACTCAAGGAATATTAAAGCAAAGTCTCTGGCACTATTGGGAACTCTGGAAAATAAGGCTATCTTTAATATGCTTTTATTTCCAGTAACTAACATAGTACCTGATACTCTGCAAGTGTTCAACAAATATTTGGTTTATAAGTAAATAAATGCAGCTAGGATTTAGTTACTATATCTAAATAACTAATGTGAGGAAA
This sequence comes from Scalopus aquaticus, assembly GCA_004024925.1. NCBI lineage: Eukaryota > Metazoa > Chordata > Mammalia > Eulipotyphla > Talpidae > Scalopus > Scalopus aquaticus. The sequence goes on from PVIJ01015246.1 coordinate 16,197, forward strand.
GCTTTTAACTTCAATAACAAAGAAAAAATATATAGAATGGGGACACAAGATTGGAGCAAGACAAATGAGAAGCATTTGATGCTTTAAATGCTTTTATTTAGAAACTGATGTGGTCTGAGTTAAGAGCAAAGATGAGTCACCAAGCAGAATTTAAGATTTAGCTAATTAGAAGGGATGTTGCATCAGGAAGACAAGGAAGTTATTACTTTTCAATTATTGTACAATCTAATTGGAAAAGGTCAGTGGTAGTAAAGGATCTGATTTCTTTCTCCATAGCTTCTGTGTTAATCCAAAAACAGGAGCCAGCCTTGAGCACAACTATAAAGATCTCACCCCCTCTTCTCCCCTTTTGTCATTCTCCTGTCACCATCAAATGCACCCCCATGTGAACCCTGACTTTCTAGTCTTCCAACCTCCTGCCCTTACTTCTCAGGTCTTCCTAGGACAACATCTCTTGCTTTACACTTTCCTCTTCTGCAAGTATGCATCTCAGTCACTCACACTGTGCTCTTGACTGGTGAGGGCTGCTTAATCCTTATTCCTCATATGTTCAGAGCAGGGATTAGAGGTAAATTCAGGTAAAATAGTGTCTTGTTTATTGGGGTCTTCTGGAGACTAGGCCTTTACCCAATGGTGTATCTCTAATCATGAAAATGTTTGAATGCAGTCAGACCACTGGGGAGGAGATCAGGGGCAAGCTGAACTTTCACTGCCCTTTAAATCACACTAGGAGAGGCAGCCATTCGTTCTACCAGGTCTTCAGATCAGACCTGGTTATCTCACCCTTTGAAAATAGTAACTGTCCTGGTTGAATTAACCCTTAAAGAACCATCGTGGAAAACACTCAACTACAGAACTGTCAGAAAGATAATGCTTTCATGAGTTGATGTCTTTTCAAAAGAGTGTCTTAGTAATTTCCCTTTTGACCCTCTGAGTCCTTTATTTCTGATTGTCTCAAATGCTACCTATAAATTAATAACTGAAAATACATACAACAGTGCTCTGTGGTGTCAATCGTACATGCTTCTGAAAAAAAATAATCACCTAAACAGCCTAAAGAACAAAATTGAACTTCCCCAAGATTGTAACTGTCACCACGTCACACCAGAGGGCCAGCCTGCCACAAATCTCATGAACAGTGTGAAGGTGTTATGTCCGAAAAAGATAGCAAATTACCAGATTGCCAAATTAATTTTAAAAAAAGGGGGCTGGCAACTGTAATGTGGATCCACGCATTTTATGCATTTTTTTCCTTCCCTTTTGTCTCTAATGCTACTTTAAATCATTTCAGAAACAATACAGAGCATAAATGAATTCATAGAAACATATATCCAAATATATACATGCACACACATACATTCATACTATGCATAGTCACTATTCCTAGAAACATTCTCAAAAGAAACTGCCTTTCAAATGTCTTCCCTTCAAAATAACAAAGCAACAAAGTCTTTGTTGCAACTTACAACAGTATTTCATATTCAGCAGAAAACTCTATAGAAACCCAAGCAAACACATTTTCCCTCTTGAATTGGACAAAGACTCCATCACTGATAAGTACCTAAACCAAGTTTATGCACTTTAGAGAGGAAGATAAATGAGGTCACACTGGAGCCTATAGGCAAGACTAACTGACATATCCAGGGTTCAACTTAAAGTAGCTGATAAAACTTGCTTACCTATCTGTACCCTCTGAAACCCATGGATCAGCTCTATCCAACAGGACATGGGATTAGTCATATAATGGGCAGACCCAGGAGAAGCAGAGCAAATGACATCAGATGTCATATAGGAAATCAAGAGAAATCAAGCTAACAAACACTGTCCCTTAGGAGTCTGACACCTGAGGTGATCACTCTGTCACCCCACAATTCACAAATCATATTCAGAGTGATGGTGCTGAGTCATACAAGAAAGGTCAGGTCACGTCCAATAGACTGTTTATTAAGACAGGGAGATGAATAATGCATCCTTGCTAATCGTCCACTAAAAATGATTTTCAGAACACTTTGATACATAAAATGTACCTTTAATAGTCTAAACACTGAAAGCACTTTATTCCTCAATGTTAATCAACACAAAGTATTGTGTGTCAGTGAGCTAAGTACAGAAATTGAGAATGTGAGAAACAGAAACTGATGAAAGTCTACTGTATTATTTGAATCTATTTTGGTTTCTTTAAAATACTTTGAATATTTTCAGTTTGTGAGAGGCTGTTTGAATAATTAAACATGTGCTTAAATTAATTTATTTAAAGTTGAAAAACAATGATTCTAAAATGTTTTGAAATATCTATTCCAGTGATTTATCCAAGTGTACCAGGAGCCTTTCTTGGTTCAGAGGATAGTGGTAGAAAATCTTCATTTTATCTACACAACATTCCCCCTAGCCTTAATACAAATTTGCTTTTGCTAAAAATCTATGTAAAAAAAAAAAATCTTTTGCTTGCATTCAAATTTTTATAGATGCTAAATCAACTATCTTTATAACAAGTAGATATTGGCCAAGCAGCGTTCTAGCCTCAAAAAATATCCGGATCAGACCAAAACCATGCATGATCACCAAAGAACAGAGTCTAGCTGTGGCCAAGCAGAGCAAGAGTCATTGCTGTAGAATAAAGGCTGTGTTAGAGCTATAAATGTAGGGCCTGTTATGAGGGCAATAACAAAAGGAATGAGCAGGATTTTGTATATATATGAACACACATATATGTATGTATGGAGAGAGGGAAATAAATGCATGTGTATATGTGTGCATACTGACATTAAATTATTGATGTTCTCCTTCACAAAAACAAAAAATATGCTACAGTAACTAAAGGTTATAACATCTACCATCTAGTAAATCTTGACTGGAAACCAGGTTCTGTCATTTTTTAGCTGTGCAAACTTAAAGAGGCTAATTGACCTCTCTGAGCTTCCATTTTCACCTGTAAAATAAAGGTAATTTTAGTATCTAACTTAAAGAGTTATTAAGGTTCACCATGGAAAAGAATAAAAATCATCACTTATGTTTCTTTCTTCATTATTGGTATATAAATGCCCTTTAAAATAGTCTGTGCCCACCAGACATTCAAATTATTCAGGTTTTCATTGCCAACTTGGTCTAAAATGTTGCCTTCAGTGTGACCATAGAAGGCGGAGGGTAGGTCCTTCAAACACACAGGTATGATGCCCAAAGAGGAACAGCAAACAGTCGTGCAGGTTAGAGCTTCAGCATTTTTGGAAGCTTTCCTGTGTGCCCAGATATTTTTAGATTATTTTTCAAATGGAAAACAGACACACACACCAAAAGGCATAGAACAAACACCCAGAAATATTTTGCTTCAATTTAACATGGGTTATTTTTATAGATCAGTCTTGCTGTGTGGATCTCATTGTGAATGAAATGAAACCCTGATATTGCTTCCATGGAAACCTGTTTCTTTGCGATTGGCTGAGCGGTTTCCAGGCGCTTCAACAATGCCGCAGAGTGTACATGTTAATATTTAACAGACGCAGTAAAACCTTCTGACCCCACGACTTGTTATGCAACTCACTAGTAGCGAAGAGTTTCAGATCCTTCTAACGTTTTCTCACCCCCTAGATATCCTTGTGAGGATTTATTTTATTTCCTGTTAAAACCCGATGCACACAGAAACGCTGGGAGGGAGGGCAGACCGTAGAAGAAGGGGCATAAAACTTGAAGGTGTGATAAGAAAAAAATCTTATCACATTTCTAATTGCAATAACATCCATTCCATGTGTTTTGTTTCAAGACAGGAAAAAAAAGAAAAGTGATTTGCCAAAAAAGAGTGTTTTGCCATTTTACATTTAATCACGGTAAAGTGTCATGTCACCTAAGACAATTTATATAACCATGAGCACGCTAGGGTGATTAACCAAGGATGAGGAGACAAATGATACAAATTAAATGGTCTAAAGGAGACAATGTGTATTTACCAGTGGTAGTGGGAAATTGAGTTGTTTTAAGCATCTATGATTTGAAACTCCCAGTGTGCCTTGAATTAAGAAAAGCATTCATATCCAAACAAGGTCCCAGTTAACAAGAGTTAGAAAATTTCTAGGTAATCATTCTTTTACAATCCCTGCACTGCCTGGATACTTGAGAACTTCCTCTGTGTAGTTAAAGCTTTATTTATACCACATTATGAGCAAATCCACCACTTAATAAGGAGCACCAGCACTGAGAAGCAGCTAGGGTTTTTAATGTTTGCATATATTATCATTCCACTTAGGCTATTCTTATTAGAATCTCTTCTTTGAGACTGAGTTGCTCAACTGCCAGTAGAGGATATAGTTTATAAGTCTAAACATAAATGTTTTTAGGTTAAAAATCTTTAAAATGATAGGAAGAAATAACTGTACTTTGAGCCTGTATGTAAATGGCTCTACAGAGATGTGATAATTTTGTGTATAAATCCAATGAAAAGCATGTTAGGAAGTGCTACTGGGCAAAATCCCTAGACTGTGTCTAAAGCTGACGTTTGCTGAGAGCCCAGAAAGATAGCTGTCCATATGCTTTCTGTAAATCTTTAAACTGATGGGAAGTAGGATGATGAGGTAGGTTTAAAGATGTATATACAGTATCATCTCAGCTATGATAAATTAATATTACATCAAAACCTTAACCATGATTATCTCTGGGAGCACATAGATGATTTTTATGGGGCTTTGTCTTTTAGTTTATACCTTACTCTTCACATTTTCCAGACAAAGTATTTTTTAATTCTTAAAGTCTTTTAATTCTTTTTTAAAGGAACTATCAGCACTCTTCATTTTTCTTTGTCAAGACAATTCAACCTTAAAATATATAAAGAGGCTTACACATTTTAAAGTGGTGCACATCTATTATCTCATTCCAGACACACAACAGGTTGGGAGGGAGGTATTCCAGAGAGTTAGAGTCTCACATCTCACTTACAGATAAGGAAAATGAAGGCCAGAGGTTAGCCAACTTTGCAGGATGCCAAAGGACACAGGAATCGGGCTGGGAGAACTATCCTGGGGTCTCCTGTCTCACAGCTTGGATTATACATGAGATATACTGAGCTGATGGTTTCCCAGCTTTTAAAACTAAGCTATACGTGTATTTTCATGTCTTAATTTTTTGTTTTTTGTTCCCACATGTTGCACATTCAGAATCAATCAGTACTTAATAAACATTTTTTAATTAATAGATGACTCCTTCCTCTGTGTTTTTTAAAACTCATCTATGCCGCTAAACATCTTTGCTAAAGAACTTACAGTACCTCAATTCTTCTTTAATGTACTATCCAAAGTTTGGATCTCCAAAGTTTTAAAATCTATATACTCTCCTAGCCATCCATGCAGTTTAGGGAAAAGGATGTGGAAAGAGACTAACATGAATATTCATCTAGGCAGTTTATAATGAGCAACACCTAGAAGGTTACACAGAGCTGTGAAGCACTCCCAGCCCTCCAGGCCTGAGGGCAGTAGACAAAGGGAGAGAGGAAGGCAGGCACTTCCCAGTTCAATCTGAATCATAGTCTAATCCCAGTCCCATTAGTAGTCAGCACAAATGGATTCCAAGGACAGTCGCGTGATGCATGAGAAAAGAGGGAAAATGCTGACAAATGGCTGAGGATGCCAGCCTGGAAGAGAAGTCACCTATAGTTTCAAAGTTCCTTTCTTGGATTGCTCATTTGCTGTAAGGGTTCTGCACCAGCAGTTACTGCAAATATACACGAATACATTAGGAAAAGGTGCCCCTTCCTTCCAGGAGCCTTGCATCAAAGCATGCAACTGGGCAATTTGATTGGACATCAGATTATATCCCCCACTTGCCTCCTGGCCAGGAACACCTTCTGCAGTATGTCAGTTGACACATCTGTGCAGTCCTGTTCAAGAACTGGATACGTAATCAGGTTGGCCTCTAATTGGAAAGTATTTTGGGTTCCTTGCTAACAAAGTAGTCTTTGGTTGATGGATAAACATACACATATATATGATACACAGAGACAAAGAGATGATTTCTAGACCCAGCCATCACAATGAATTGTTTCCCTAGTTAAAAAGAAAACAGTTATCCACCTCTTGGAGTATTGTAATGACTGAATGAGTTAAAATATATTGAGCACAGAGCACAATGTCCAGCATGAATCCTTCAGTAGAATGTTGGTTCTCTGCCATTTTCCTCTTTCATACTGAGGCTATTTAGATAAAGCTGCTGTTATTGGGGTGATTTTTTTTAAATCCAACTCTTCCTTGCCATAAATCCCAAACCCTTCATCTTCTCCTGCAATAGGAACAAACTTTATCCTCTCCCCTACTGCCATCCTCCACACCAAGTGCATTTTAGAACAGCAGGCAGTGTGCCATAGACACTGAACCCATCTGGAAGAACTGCAAATTAGTTTTCTATGAAATGTTAGTGTAATACTCATAGCCAGCTCTGACTTTACATTTAATAATGAAACTAAAATTTGGCCCATGTTTGCAAAAATTTTGCCAGCATTTGCTATGGGCCTGTGATTGTCATTAACCCATGGAGTTGAACTCATCACAAAGGCAAAAGATTCCAGATCTCTTGGAGCCAGGCGGAAGTCAAGCATATCTCTCAAATGTCACTTTGAACACTGACCCTGAAAAAAATGAGTCCAAGCTGATGCACAAGACTGTGCAGGAAAAATGTGCACAGTCATGCCTTTTAATGAACTTGTGTCACAGTCCTTCCTGCAGTTCTTCTATCTCTTCCAGATGAACTCCAGAGACAGATGAACTATTTCTGAATGTTTGCCATGGCTTCTGGAGGCATTCATGAGTTCTCTCCTTCCCTATAGCTTCTTCGTTAAAAAACCATAAATGTGTAAAGCATACATCAGCCGTGTCTTGACCAAATGAAAAGGTAATGGTAAGAAGACAGGCATGTTCTGTTGGCCTATTGGCATTGATTATCATACTGACATAGAGTGACACTGTTTTCAAAATACTCTGTCCTTTCTCTAAGGCAACTGTAGCCCTCTAAGAATTTCCAAACCCTAGAATCTCACAAATACATAACAAACCACCCAAGGCGCCGATATTTAATTAAATGTCATTAACCAGATTTTTCTGACCTAGAATAGTTTTAACAGGGACAATTTCTAGGAAATGACATTCAGGGCCACAATTTAACAAGTGGAAGCTTAATAAGTGGGAGTTTGTGTAAATTAGAGAATTTCCATCATTAAGGCAAGTTTGGAATTAGTGGAAGACATTATACAAGAGCACAAGTCAAAGACCAGAATTAAGCAAACCAAATCAGAATGAAAATGTATATAAAATAATAGAGAGTACAAATATTTCAAAGCTGGGAAAATAAAAATAATTGATTCTTTTAAGATTAAGAACAGGTTAGGAAGTGATAACAGAAAATAAGGGCTGACATTCTCCTTGGGGCTCTCGAAATTGTAGTTATTCTGTAGCTGATCATGCCAAGTAACATACATCCTCCAGGATGCCAAGTACAGAGATAAACAGGGCTCTGGCATTGCCTCCACCCACTAACTTTCATCCAATTCTGTCTGCTTCCTGCAGCTGCCTCACTTTTCAGTTCTCATGAAAGACACAATGCTTTCTTTGCTTCTTGGAAGTAGCCATTTGAGCTACTTTCATTCCATGAGAACCTCAAAGCCTGCCCTTCAGAAGAACTTTGCACTTAAAGAGGAAGGCAAGAAAAAGAACTTTGTGCGTCCCCTATGAAAAAAGTAAGAAAAGACAAACAACAACAAAATTATCATAGACTATTTCCTGGCAACACAACCCTTCACTTATTTATGCTGGTAAGTTATTCAACAGTTGAAGACTTAAAAAAAAATGAGGAACTCAAATATGGCAGGAAACATGGATTGAGAATTTAAATATGTCTGTAGGTGTACTGCGAAAGAATGAAAGACACTATACCTAGTTTCATTGCAAAGGCAGAGCAAGACATTGGGACCTGGATGGCACTCCAAGGAAGAGAGTTTGCTGATGTTTATGCCCCCACCCAAGGTAACAACTTCAGCATCCAAGAGGGGAAAATCTCAGGGATTTCTAAAAGACATGACTTTATTCCGCTGGGCCTTGGTGTCCCTTGTTACGTAGAGTGGCTAATGAGATCACATGAAACCTACATCTAAACCTGGGTCGTATGACCCAGGAGGGGTCAAGGACCCCATGGCAAAGTTAGACATGAAGTCTATGGCACCAAATACACCTGCTTTTCAATACACCTGCCATTTTGCCTCAAGACCAGAATTCCTCAGATTTTCTGAAAGGTATAACACCCTCCATTTCCTTGAGTCACCACTGAAAGTGTCGGAAAAAAAATGGTTGGGATTAAATTTCCAACAACCGTGCAGGGTAAGAGAGGACAGAGCCAGATTTATTTGAATATGAAGAAATAGAACACTTCCTGCTCCTAGCGTAGAGGAGCAAATTCACACCCATTTCACATGCTTGACCAAAGTTTAAAAACAAACCAATCTTTTCAAATACAAAACCAAGATTCTAGATCTTTGTAAATGAGCAGTGGAACACCACATGCAGCAGGGTACCCATATTTACCTCAGACACAGCCAGTCAACTGGAAAACCAGCCAAGCTTGATTAGTTTCCCCAATTTCCAACCTTCCCAGAGGTAAAGAATGTCTGTCTCAAGCAGTTTCAGTTACTGGCCTGAGATGACCTAAGGATTTCCTTTCTCTAATAGCCATTCAAAATGAGGGAGGAAATCCACAGACTAGAATTCTCTTCTTGTTCAATCACCCCTTCATTAAATAAATAGGAACATAGTGGTTAATGTGTAAATAGAATTAATGTTACACATCAATGTTAAAACCTATGTTTTCTTTTATATTTTCTTTTCACAGAACATATTAGCAGTATTGAAGGGCAGCAATAATTCCATAGGGGCATTTCACTTTTCTGGACGGCAGGCATTCATCGGTTCTTGAATGTCTCATACAAGGCAGAATTTCTGGCTTGTTGAGAGAAAGACAAACATTTCTGAATCAAAACAGAAGAGAACTGCAAAGTGAATTCCAATGAAACATGAGCAAGCACGAACATCTAAGTAGGTCTTCTTATGACTTAGCATTCAAGGGATGGAGGAAAAAATGAAAAGCAAGCATCCAATTGTTTAATCAAGACTTTCCAGTGCCCCTGTCCTGGAGTCAATTTGGCGAATGCTTTTTTGCTTTTCTAATCCCATTTCTCAATATCTCATAACTCAAATCTGATTGATCACTTGCTCACATCAGCTCCAACTCATTAAGCCAATTAAATAAGAATGAACCCCTTAGAGAATCAGGCTCACTTTGTTTTGACAGAGCCTTTGGCAATTGACCTTCTAAACATTCTGCTACAAGGTCTCATTTCAATTGCTCTGATCTTGGATGGGTGGCTTGATTTTTTCAAGGGGGTATGTTGCCACTAAGAAGGACTTCTCAGGACACTGTAGAGGGGGAAAAAAGAGTAAAAATTGGAGCAATCTGACAAAAATAGGATTCCTTGTTACCCAAACCCTGAGGCAGCTCATACATATGGTACTGTATTTTAAACATGAAGAAACAGATGCTGTCTCAACAGCCTGGTCCTATTTAGGATGGTGTGTCCAAGGGAGCCCTTCTTTCCTGGGAATGTCCTGAGAGGAGCGCAGCTCTGAGGAAGGTCCTCCTGGACTCTGGCCAAGCTGCACACAGGCACTGGCATTGGCTCTGCCAGACATCCGCTGACTATCAGGACATGGTACTGAGATCCCCCCATGGGCTCAAGGCACAGGAGAGGGTCTGCATGAGCCTGCAGGAAGGGTACTTTTTCCTAATTAATGCATCAAGGGGTCACATATATGCAATTACTTGGAAGGAATACGTTACCTATCTGTAAAAAGATACCGTATATGCTGACAGCATGGAATCTTGGTAATAACTAGGTTGGATAATGAAATATAATCCAAAACTCTGAGAACATCGAGACTGGAAGAATGGCCACTTTCAAGAAATTTCTGGAATTCACTTTAGCCCCTAAAGTAACTCTTCCCCATCTATCTGCAACTCTGGGATATTACAGATTTGGGGGAAAGTCAACTAAAGATTAATACCAGCCCTGGGTTTCCTTTAGAATAGGAAAAGAGGAGATAGGTGCTGACCTATTTTGTGTCTAAAAACTATTAACACATTTGAGGGCCTGAACTGTATCTTATCCACAACTGCATTCTTAGTACCAAATGAGTACAGAAAGAATGCATTTAAATCCATTTTATTCTTTCATCTTGCCTGTGTCTTTAGTAAGAGGTGGTCACACTTCTGTTTTATATCTACAAAATTCATCCCCTTAATTCGTCAAATAAGGTAACTATGTGAACATTTTTCATGTTAAAAAGTCATACTGGAGTGTTGTAATCCAACCTGCTTAGTTGCAAATGAGGCAACAGAAATCTAGAGGGTTTAGGTAACTTGGGGGTTATTATAGAGCAATTGGAGGCTATCAGAACTAGAACCATCAAACCCCAAATCCAAAGTCTTTCTTCAAAGTTTATATTCATTTGTACCTCAAACATAAGGATTGTCCTCTGTGTTAGGCACTGACAATTTCCCATGTGCTGAGAGTGTCTTACATCATACTCACAACCACTTTGCAAGCAGCATTCCCATTTTTATAGTGCCACTTTTGCTACCTTATCAACTGTATATCTTTACAGTTTACCACACATTACTAGACTCATTAGTGGGTATTCAATACCATAACATTTATATGTTATACGTGATAACATTACATATAAAGACCCCAAAGAAAATGCCAACTAGAAACTGTCACATTCAAATCCTTTGTGAAATGAGCCATGGAATAAAAATAATAATACTGATTACTACAAAAGAAAAAACCAGGTAGGGCCTCCCTGGTGGCACAATGGGTTAAATCGCAGCACTGTGAAGCTGCCCACAGCCACTGCAACACGAGTTTGATACACAGCCAAGGAGCTTTCCACATGGCACAGCAGACCTCTCCTGTCTTGCCTACTGCTCCCCTCAGCAGTGTATTTCAGTAGATCTGTCTGTTCTGCTCCCCACTCTGTCTCTGGTGAGTCCTCTTACCTCCCCTTCCCACACACACACACAATTCTGGCCTACATGCCAGCAATAAGCCAGGAAGCCCCGTGGAGTCATGGAAGAACGGTCTACCTTCCTAAGCATCACACACTGAAAACCCACCAAAAGAGAGCAAGGATGAAAACAAAAATAATCTAGAAAAAAGAGCTTAGTCATCATTCAATTCTTCTCGTGTAGAAAGTATCGTGCTACTAAACAAACAGAAATGATCCCTGAGGAACACTGGATTTAAGTCAACCAGTAGAACAGGACTTACAAAGGCATTTTCTCTGGGGAATAACTACAAGTTTTCTGATCTCCATTTCTAATAACTGGAATGGCACAAGTTATTGGTAATTCAATAGGAAGAATAGGTGGAGGCCATTTTAATAATGGAGCACTTTAGCCAAATTATAACACACCATTCCTTCCTCAGGCAAAAAGAGTCAACTGGTCGATTATGGTGACAGAGTAAAGACTCAGCACCTCAATCATGTGGGGTCACATGGGCATTTCTGGCTGTGGATGGACTGCAAAATGTAATCAAGAAAAATACAATAAGCCAAATATCTTGAACTCAAAATGTCCATTTGCCCTCAAAAAGTTTCCTGGAATTAGATTTTCATTATTACTTTGGACAGCAAGATATTCCTTCTTCTAAAAGGTTCAAATAGATTAACCAGCTAGGAAGAGATCATTTTATTATACCTTGCTACTTTCATGTTTCTATTTAATATGTTCTCATCTGTGAATATCTGGACATTGTAGTGACCACCGATTCATATTGATCAAGTACCAGTGTTTAAGATGCTACTCAGCAGACATGATGATAACTAACAGCAAAGTGGATGGGGGAGGGGAGGCACTTATCCAGTGACTGCAGGCAGCTTTCTCAAACTGGAAGCATTTTCAGCAGCAGAGTTTTAAATATGCTTTGTTTTTGTAAATGTCTTGGGATTATGGGAGAGGCAAGAAGGGGAGGATCTGGTAGAAACCTTTGTAAACAGTTGTCTAGAATTGAGTTGACATGATTTTTAACTTGAAACCATATCATTCAGTTTATAATAATTAAAATGTTAAAGAAAGGGGGGGAGGAACAAATGAATCCTTAAAAGTAAAGTTGGTTCTCAATTTCAGCAGCAAGGTAAGGTGATACTGGAGTGTAACCCAAAATAGAAACTATATAACCATGAGCACATACTGATGTTAAATTTTAAAAGAGAGGAAAAGAGAAGACAAATCTCCCCTGCAGATAATTCCAAATAATTTATGTACTTGCTCTCAAGTTCCCCACTCTTTAAGCATGTATATAGTAACTTCCTTCCAAAGAGCACAGCATGAAAACAAATGGAAAAAATAACTTTGCAGTGGAGAAATCTGGCAAACACTATCTCAGTCAGATTATTAAGTAAACATCAATAGTGAGAAGTTGTGTTGACAGCAGGTGCCCTTGATGAATATGGCTCTTATTTCTGTGGTCTTCTTCCCAAAACCTATAATCCCAGTCTACTACTCATGAGGAAAACACTAGATACATCTGAACTAAGGAGCAGTATGCCAAATACCTGACCAGGACTTCCCAAAACTGTCAAGATCTTTAAATACCCAGTAAGTCTGAGAAACTGTCACCTCCGAGAGGAGCCTCAGGAGATTTGACCGTTGAAGGGAATGTGATATCCTGGATAGAATTCTGGAAGGAAAAGGATAGGAAGAAAGAACGAAAGCAATTTGGTAAAGTAAGAACTTTAGTTAAAAGAACTGCATCCACATTGGTTCAAATACACCATACTAATGTCAGATACTAACAATAGGAAATCTAAGCCATGAATTTAGGGGAACTCCCTATACTATCTTTTCTTTTATTTTCCTATATTTTCTACAACTGCTCTAAAATAAAATTTTATTTTAAAATGGGTTGTAGCCCAAAAATTACAATACAATAGACAGATATTAAAATGAGACAGGCCCTCGCAGTCAACAGTAGATAGAAGCTTTTAACCCAGTAGAGCCTGAAGTATCAGCTCCAGAAGAAAAAAAAGTTGAAATTCATCTCCAAATGCTAAAGGGAGCTGTTCAGAACAATGCTTTAAGAATAACTAAGAGGTATTCATAAGCACAATTAGCACCTTGACTGACTGGGAGCCAAAAATAAGTCCCAGGGAGAGGTAACAGGCCAGGCCATAAACAGGTCCTGCCACAGCAGCTAAAAGGGGGTGAGGCGACCAGAGGCGAACTGAGTTACGTTTGTAACAAGAACTTCTATGTTATGTGCTCCCACTGGTGTTTCTAATTAGGAGAAGGAGTTGAATATTTTTTCTACCAAATTGTCATGTTGACATTTTTGTCACTTTTATAAAGGTTTTATGTCTAGATATAGGCAGTCCCTGCTTCTTGCTGCCCTGAATTTTGCCTAGTAGGAAAGGACCTAAAAACAACTCCTGGCTGTGCTGAGTCTGACCAGCCTTCCGTTTCAGCAGCAATTCTTTATTTGGAGAGACTGAATCATCCATTTCTCACCTTTCTCACCAGCCAAGTATTTTTAACTTACTGTCAGCAATGGCGTGAACATAGAGTCTATAAGGAAAAAGATAGTCCATTTTTCACTTTCCTGCTCTTGGCTGCTGAATCCAAAAATGCATTACAGCAAAAGGAGGGTCTTTTATAGAAAAATAATATTGGTTTGTTTAACATTTTTCTCCATTTTGTTAAATGTCCAAAGTGAATCTCTGCCTCCCTACTAGTGTCCACTTCTTACCTGGAGGCATCTTCTTGGTACAATACTAAGTACAGAACTTGTATCCAGTGGCCTTAGCTCCACTGTGGGCACCATGGACAGAAAAGGCACCAAGCCACCTCCAGCTGAAGGGTCTGACCCAGAAGTCTAGACTCCATAGAGCCTTTCTGCTAGACCTTGGAGGTCCAGGATTGGAAAAAGACAAAGCCCAGTCAGCTGCTGAGGAGCCACCAGACACACCAATACTCAGAAAACTGAACTTCATGAGAATAGTTTGTTCCAGAATCTAAAAGAAACTGTCAGGATTCCATTCAGTTCTTTGGTCTAAACTGAGAAAATCAAAGTAGAGAGGCCAAAGCAATTGATCAAATATTGAGTGATATAAAAAAAAAGTGACATCCTCTCATCAACAGCTTAAGTGGAAGAAGTGGCCATTAAAAAACATTTAAGCAAGAATTCTGTCTCTCCTTTTGCTGTTATTTGCATGATACATAACACTGGTCAACAAATTTTTACAAAAGTCATGCTACTGAAATAAAATTAGTCATTTCCTATCAATTTGGATGTGCTCAACACAAATATGACAGTCCAATTCTAATTTTGGCTCTAGTTTTTTTGTAATCTGCAATAAATTGATGTTTACATCACAAAATGCATGCCAATAGTAATAGGCCTACGGTTAATACCTGTAAAAAATGAAGTCATAGACTACTTCTTAGATTTCTTCGCTTGTCTCTTGTACAGCTGTTTAGAAGCATCTCTGGGGAGTGTCCAGCAGTAGTCAGCCAGCATTGGAGTGGACCATTTTCCCTGGTATTTGTTCCATTGATGAGATATCTTGATGAAAAAGTTCGCCATGTTCATCACTAACCATACCATGGTATTCAGGGAAGCCAGATGGGAATGAAGGAAGTAGATCTTTAGAGACATATTGCAGCCAAGTTTCTGATACTGCATCAGCATGTCTTCTACTAGTTCCTTGTAGTTTTCTGCCCTAACATTCCCAAGAAAGTTTGTAGACACTAGGTGAAAAGCATTCCATGCTTGTTTAGCCTCACCTTACAGCAAGTTGTTGAACCGGTCATCTCAATGCAGACGGAATATTTGGGTAGACTTTTCTCAACTTCTTTTGCCTCGTTATTCCTCCAGAAAAAGGAGGAACCAAGCAGAAGTAACAGTCTTTTATGTGGTTGCTTGGCTCTCTCCACACAATGGGGAGTGCAAACAGCATTGATGGTCTTTTGCCATTTCACTACTGTGAAAGCTGTGTTGTACATGTAGCACAGAATAGATGGGGGGCCCAAGGCTTGTCTTGGTCACCAGTCTTGCATCCAAAGTCAAGATGATAAGCCTTCTTCACTTGAGAAGTGATCCTTTTCTTCTGGTTGGCAAATGTCACTTCCCCACAAATAGAGCAGTAATTGTCCATGCTATTAACACACTTTCAAGCCACTACCGTTCTGTATTGTGCCTAAATGGATAAAATAATAACAGTTCTATGGAACAGTAGCTTCAACTGTCTCTCACAAAATCTGAAATATTTTCAATGCTCAACCTTTCTGGCAGGGCTTTATATAGTGCACTGCTGACATCAGCTTACTTCAGCAGCTGCCTGGCAGTAGTATTGCATTGCATCAGAAAATGATGCAATCGGGCCTCCCTGGTGGCACAGCGGTTAAGCGCCGTGCTGTGGAGCTGTCGGCATTGGCAACGCGATTTCGATGCCCGGCCGGCCGGGAAGATTCCCACATGGTGCAGCAGACCTCTCCTGCCTTGCCCGCTGCTCCCCTCAGCAGTGTATTTCCGTCGATCTGCCTGTTCTGCTCCCCACTCTGTCTCTGGTGAACCCTCTCACCGCCCCACACCTCTGGCCTGTACCCCAGCTTGTATGCATAAATAAATAAAAACCTTAAAAAAAAAAAAGAAAACGATGCAATCAACTCTGGATGATATGTGCATGATGGTATTAATGCAATGCAATGCAATATTACATCATTCTAGGCTGATTTAGGATGTTGCAGTCCTACTGGATAAATTTACATGGTGAAACATATAAAATGAATTATATGAAATGAATTATATGAAATATCTTCAAAACGAGAGCTAATAAAAATTTTTCAGGGTTATATTCATGTTCAGCACACCAAGATACTACAGATTAGAGCCTTTTTAAGTCAGTAATGATCTCACTGTTGACCAGTGTAATCATACATAGAAAAAGATAGGAGAGTGACTGGGTATTTCAGAATGATGAAATGTACACAGTACAGTTCTGTGTGGGACAACGCAAAGCAGAAGAAATAAATTACACTTGGAACAAAGTTGCCAAAGGAAATACCAGAGCCAATTAAGATAATGCTGAACAAATACACTAGCTGAGCACATACTCCGTGCCCAGAATGGTGGGCACAAAAAAATTAGAAAAGGAAGTTTAAGGTGAGAAAAGGTGACCTATAAAAGGAAACCAGAGTGAGATGCAAATGGTGGAAAACATTTGTCAAACAATAGGAAAGGTTCAGTGCAGAAGGAAGTCGTGAAACATGGACCATGCAAGTTTGAAGAAAAGTGCAAAGCATCAAGTCTGTCCTCAGAATATTTGGAAATACACTGGCTGGCAAAACCAACCTCAAGACTATGAAAGGAGAGTAAACAGTCACAGCAAACACTTTCCTAATAATTGCTATGTGTCAAACACATATAGTGTAAGTATACTAACTCCATGCTGACAATAATCTTATGAGTCAGGGCTTTATTTTCCACAGATGAGGAAACTGAGACACAAAGCATTCAGGTGACTTGCCCAAGGTTACAGAGATGATTGTAATGGCCGTCACACACCAATTCACGTCACCCAAAGCTGCTTGCCATCAGGAAGAACATGCATGCTCAGATTTGAACTGTAATCAACTTTAGATCAGTGTTGTGATCTAAAATAATTTTAAAGCGAAATGTTTGGAACCACTTTATTTTTCCTTATTTGTTCCTTCATTCAACCATGCCACCATATACCATGCACTGTGACAGGATTTGGAGACACAAAACATTAAAAATCCATGTCTTCCTGAGTATACATTCTACTTATAATCAACAGACACACAAAATAAATAAGATTAGTATATGCTGTATGGAGGAGACAAAGCAGGAGTGGCAGCTAAAACTTTAAATAGTGAAGTCATAGTTTTCATGGGGATGAGGAAGATCTTTGGGAGTAAGCATTCCAGGCAGATCTTTGGGGGGGGGGGAGCCTTCCAGGCACACAGAACAGCAGTCATAAATAATAACTCCAGTACTGAATGGGACAAAATGTCCAAGGGGATTTTGTGGCTACAATTGATTTATCTTTGGTTAAGTCCATAGGCCAAACCTCAAAATGTTTTTTTTTAACCCCATGTATAAGTGAAGTCCAAGGAGTCTCTAAATTACATATACTTCACATTCTGTTTTTCATCTAGAAGAATTTCCCTTTCTATAGCATATAGAAATGACTCAGGTCTACCAACTTTCCCAGATTCTTTTCTATCTGTTAGAAGTAGTACATGCCTTTTCCAAAATTCTTAGGGTGTTGGTACTTCCCACCTTGCTTTTAGTTAGTTACTCTTATGTCTTCCTTTTAAATTGTCTATTTATTGATGGCAGGAAATGAACCAGGTTCATTGTCCATATACTCTGCAGAACTTAGCGTTACTGATAATACTTGTTCAATAAATATCTGTTTGAGAGGTTTGAGTGTACTTTCTGTCAAATTAGCCTGAAATTAGAATATCATTAACTTCACATTTACATTTTACTATAGTGAGGAAATATAATTTTAGCCATATGTTCTTGAATGTTTGGTGTTTTTTGTTTTGTTTTTCTTGAATTTTTGGTTGTATAAAACCCACAAAGGTTGTTATAAAATATTGCAATTTATCAATATGTAAAATTTCAAGCTAATATTTTAAGCTTCATAAACTTAAGGAGTAACACATTTCCCCCACACAAACATAAAAGATAAAGAATAATTTTGACAACTTTGCTGTACTTAATACAAATGACAGATTGAAAATATCCTTACTTATGTAATCAAAGTATTTAGAAAATAACACTCAAATATCCCAAGGAGATAAAACATTTTAAAACTTGGCTTAATTGTTTTTGCCCAGTCTGGCACTGACCATTGGTGTACTCCTATTATTTCCTAACTGAAAGTTTCATTTCATAAAATGTTTTCTTTATAAGGAACTACAAAACTTAACATGGGATTATGAAAATATTATAGCCTGTGAGTTACTACCACGCTGCTTTCAAAAGCCAAGACGTATAGAGACAATGTGAGACAGAGTACTACAGGATTGACAATAATTTGCTAAGAATTTCTCTTTAATCCACAGATGTCAAAATGGTTTGCAATGTCATGTAATTGCTTTGAAGTGTGCTAGGGTCACATTTCAGCTCTATGGTTACTAATACTTTTTAAAAAGAAGAAAATACACTAGAGAAGCTATGAAAGATAAGCTCCCTGTTTAGAGGAAACAAGCTCTTTATTTGGAATTGTTTCCCCCTCCTGTGTCCCTCTCCAAGGAGAAAGACGGACTGTTCCAGCAGGGGTGTGTGGGCTTTATGAAGAAGTCTCACTTGGGGAAGCTGGTCTCCAGCTTGGGGAAGGCTGTTCTACCAGCCGCCATCTAGTCTCAGATTTGACAGTAAGTGAATACAACTGATGCTAGGACTGGATGGGTCTGAAGGCTTCTGCTCAACCATCTAGAAAGTGACAAGAACTTGAACGTCTATTGCAGAAGTGCTGAGAGGGATAGGCAGAAGCCAAGCCCCAACTATCACATGCTAGAGACTGCCCAGCCCCAAGGAAACACAATTCAATATGCTTTGAGACAATCTAGGCTTTAAAATATGAACCTCTCTGAAACTATTTCTCCCTTTACCCATCCCTTTTCTCAAACCAAAATAATCCTTTCTTCCAAATCATCATAGCATCACTTCCTCAACTGCCTTGGATATAATTTTTTTTCCCAAAACCAAAATCACACCTAGCTGTCATTGTCACCATCCACTATTATTCATACAACAAATATTTCTGGAACACCTGCATGTAATTCACTGTTCTAGGTCTGGAAGACATAATGCCGAGAAAGATAAACACGGTCCTTAAGGCTAGAAGCAAAGAATGAGCACACTGCAGTATAGGGAACAATCGTCAATCAGCTTCTGGAGACAAAATGGCCCTCTTAGGAATGCACAGCACTAGGCACTTTGGTGAGTGCTGAGAGAAAGCAGAGTCCTGGGCACAGGAAAGACTACATTAGAGTCACAGGGCGGTTTGTCCAGCTCCACAAGTCCAGCAATGGTCCCCAAGCTTCCCACCTTCCACCGAATTCCATTGTTAGCCTCCCACATCCTCTCCTGCCCAGGATACTGCCAACATTTCCATATCCCTGCTCAGGAATCCTTTTATCTCCCTGCAGTCTGTAAGGGGTAAGTGTGGCTGCAGTTGGGGAAAGAGTACATTTTTTTCTCCTTGTGTTGCCAAAATCAATTCATGACATTAACAGAGGCAGGCACTTAAGGGATAAAACCTTTTGGCGATTCTGAAGGCTTTGAATACGAAGCGCTAAACCCTGGAGAACTCAGAACAAAGCATTCATAAATAGGAAAGCTTTAAGAGGGAAGGAACCAAATGTCAAAAGAGCAGTCTCCCCACCACTCGGTTAATTCTGTGGGATCTGGAGAGTGCTCCAGCACACTACCCCCCTCTGGATGGAAATGGGAGGCTCAAAGTTGTGTTTACATCAGAAGTCACAGGTGGGCATGATGGGGATTTCAGAATAGATGAGGCTCTGATATTTCCTGGGTTTCCACGGTGTGCTCCAGACACTTTGCAACTCAGAAAATTCCCAGTCCCACAGAATGGCAGTGTGGGTCTCAGAGGGCTGAAGGAAGAATATGGGTAGCAGAGCCCCAGGGCAGTCCCCAGAGTTACAGCTTCAACAGTGTTTACAGGGAAAACAGTCAAGAGTTCTGCAGAGCTACACCTCCCTGCCCACCAAGGCTCCAAGAAAAAGGGGTGATAGAAGTGGCTGAGAAGAGAGATCATCACTCATGGTTTGGGGCAGAGGATCTAAACTATATAAACTCTTCATTTGCTACAAATGATAATCCTTGCCATTTCTAATGCAGTTGCCAATAGTAGTTGTCAAAACTACATTAGTTGTATTCACACAAGAAGAGACAATATCACGTGTGTACTCACTGGATTTGCTGCAGGGAGCAAACCAAAGAATAAACGGAAGGAGAACCTATGTTGAACCAGAGAGATTGGGGAGAACAGGAAAACCCAAGGCCCCATTCTTATGCCATAATAACCTGGCAGGAATATAGGGAAAGCAGATGGGGAGAGGAGAGTGCTGATTAGACTAAATTTTTAGACCAAAAAAGACCAAGATTTAAACTAGAAGTGGACGTTGTCAAAGTAACAACCTAAAGTTTACTATTTAAGGCAGAGATAGTTAAGTTCAGTTACAAAGGAAGTTTCAGTTTTGCTCATTCAAACTTGTGGATTATCATTATTTATAAAACTCATACCTTTTTTAGCTGGCGTGAAAAGCTAGATACTATCCAAACAGCACATGGTAAGAGCAAATCAAATTCTAAAGAGACACTCCATAAATTCACATTATCTCCTTCCACAGACTTCTTTGGAAAAATCATGGTAAACTTATATACAATAGATAACAATGCACAACCTACTTAAGCAGTTTATAAGAAACTACAGTGATTATTTCAGCCAAAATCCATCATAGGGTTTTCCTTATTGTGACTTTTGTTACAAGAGAATAATCCAAGAGTTCCTTTTTCTCCACATCCTTTCCAGCATTTGTTATTGCCTGCATTTTTAATGTGTGCCATCCTCACAGGTGTGAGGTGGTATCTCATAGTGGTTTTGATTTGCATTTCCTTGATTATAAGTGATGTTGAGCATTTTTTCATATATCTGTTGGCCATTTGCTTTTCTTCGTTGGAGAAGTGCCTTTTGAGCTCTTCTGCCCATTTTTTGATTGGGTTATTGGCTTTTTTTTGTTGTTGAGTTGTGTGAGTTCCTTGTAAATTTTTGTTATCAGTCCTTTATCAGATGTATTGTGTGCAAAGATCTTTTCCCAGTTGGTAGGGTGTCTGTTAGTTTTGGTTAATGTCTCTTTTGCTGTACAGAAGCTTTT
>PVIJ01015247.1:0-37205 GCA_004024925.1 Scalopus aquaticus
CCCCCCAATACATGTGGTTTTGATGGGGTTTTGGTATGAATTTCATGATGGCTTGGGGGGACAAAGGCTTTTGAGGGGAACAGGTAGTTTGTTCCCTAATCCAGGCTTGAGGGGAAGATAGTTTGAGGAGTTGGACCAAATGTGGATTTTCTAGGCAATTTGTGGTTGAACAGGGCCTGGAGGGGAAGGATCACTGTTCATGCCCCGGTTGAAGACCAGTTGGAGGGATTTATTAGACAAAGAGGAAAACAGAACATCAACTCGGTGTCCTTTCTTTAAGTAGTTTGAACTACTCTTGCACTGCAGAAGTGTTTATTGAACAGCTACCAGAGCTAAATTGAGAAATCAACTTTAAGCAATCAGAAGGATATTGTGGTTTTGATATAATTGGTCAGAATCATTTCCTCTTTCTCTCTGGAATATCTAAAGAGAGTATTGGCTTCTTAGTTTTTAGTTCCCTTGAGGGAAGGTAACCTTGTGGGACAAGTGACTTTTAATGTTCTTTCCCTTATGGAAAATGCCTGCTGCATGCCCTCACTCCACACTTGCACCCACGTCCTGCCATCCACCATCACTGACCCATCCAGAGGGGTCCTCGCTGGTTTTCAGAATCCATTTCCAAAGTTAAGCAAAACAGGGGCAGTATCATTCTCTTGGCAGATCGGAAATCATAGTGAGTTTAAAGGAAAAGCTAAGAAAATAACTTCATGGAGTTCTTGCACCATCTTCTTTCACCACCCTCTACATAAGCCCAGTGATAGACTTAAAGTTAGTGGTCAGGGTGAAAGGCAGTGACCAAGATTAAGCCCCAGGGAAATAAACCCGGGCTCCCAGAAAGTACCTGTTACAGTATTGAATATCAGGGGCCTCAAGATTTACAGCGGTGTCAGAGTGTACAAAATTCCCTTATTATATGACAGGTGCTGAGGGAAGAAGAGTGGAGGTAGAAGAGAAAGTCAGAAGTCCCAGGTGGAAGCACAAAGTATCTTCATTCCCTTTTAACTTTCCCTTCAAAAGTCAATGTAACAATGCAAACTATAGCGATTTAAAATATATATATTTCTTTTACAAAAATATCATCTGGAAAGGAAATACTATTAAGCCAGATGGTTGTTGGATTTTATGGTGATGAAAAGGCACAGGGAACAGTTCCCTCAAACTTTTGAGTTTGCTAGATTTTGTGACAATCTTCTTTCTTTAATTCATATTTATAAGCTTGTCATATTTCTTCATATCCCTTTTGCCATTTCTCTCCTCCCCACAATCCTTTGGTTTCTCTAATGTCTCAGAGGGACACTTATTTTGAAGCAAGCCAATTTGGGTTTGAGTTTTGGCCTTGACACTTACTAGCTTTGTGACCTTGGAAAAATTAACCTTGTTTGGCATGCATTTTCTGTAAGTCTGGAACAAGAAACTCTCACAAGATGATTATAATTAGTACTTGTTAGCACCTGTAGGCACTCAATAAATGCTTATTTTCTTCCTCAGAAGAGCAACTGTTACTTCCAAAGCTAAGCTCTCTACTTATGCCCACAATAATCCCATTCTTTCCTGATTTTGTGGGGACCCTCTTCTCTCCTGTGTCTTCAACCTTTCTAACTTCTTGAGACCATTTCCTATGTAGACACCCAGATTTAGTGAGTTCCTTTCCATGACTTGGAAGTTGTGAGAAAGGAAGAATCAGTTAGGAAATGGGGTGCCGGTGGCTTCTTCAGAAAACCTGGACCAGGTGAGGTTAGAAAAAGGACTTGATTACTCTGGGTTCACTTGTCTATGCAGGAGAAAATGCAATGAGAGTGCGGGAGCTTTTACCTGAGCATGCGGTAGAGATAAGACTTCACTTTGGGGCATGCCAAAGGAAGCGGGGGTGGTAGAGAAGCAGGAGTGGCGGGAGTCACAGAAGCCTGAGCCAGGGCCAGAAGAAAGCATGAGGGATTTTTGAGAAAGGAAGAGTAGAACATTCCCCCAAGATAAGGCCAGGTGTCCACTGAGTCTTGCTTCTTCTTTAGAAGGTGACCTGTCCCTTGGACTGGCACATTTTCAGTGGTGGAGGAGTGACAAGCTTGACTGCAGTGAAGAAAGGAGACAGTGTAGGGGGCAATTCTAGTCAAATTTTGGGGAGCATTGGCAAAGAAGATGGAGCAACTTCAAGAGGGGATGGAAGACCAGTGGAGACCTTTGCTTTTTCCCAAGTATGGCAGCCGTGGGGGAACCTTTTAAATCTGTGCAAAGGGAACCTTTTGGGAAAGGCTGAGAATATAGGGGAGAGGATGGGGTGTGGCTTGGGCACGAGAGGAGAAGACACACATGCAGAATGCTGATGGTGGGGTTGTTTAGAAAAGAATAGATTGTGTTCTCTGAAAGAGATGGGCGAGGCTAGCTGCGTCTGTGGACACATTCACGGACACAGGGGATCTTGCTTGTCCCTTTTGAGGTCTTTATTTTCCTTTGCAAGTTGTAGGGTGCAGACTGCCGGCTAAGGGCAGGAAGTTGGGGGAAGCCACGGGGACTTGGTCAGAGGGGTGAAGGTTTGGAATAGCTGTGGTGGAATATGGGAGAGGCTTGTTATGGGGTGCTGAGATCCCAGGAAAGACTGCAGAGCCTGAGGGCGACTTTCTCAAGCAGCACTGAGCAGCACAGCTGGGCAAGTGAGGCTTAGAAGAGACGGGCCCTAGGACTCTGAGGATGTCAGCAGGGGTCAGGGAGGGATTTAGGATGGATGAGTCTCACTATGAGTCCTTCCAGAACAGAAAGGGAGGATTTGCTGGAGGGGAGGGGAGGGGAGGGGAATCCGTGATCCTGAAGGGCTGCTACAAACTGTTATGAGCTCTCAGGGAAGAATTCAGAGTTGGAAAGATAATGGGGGATGGCCAGGACTTGGAATTTATCCCTCCAAAGATGGTGCTGTTTTCAGGGCTGGCAAGGTCCCTTCAGGTAGTCTGGCTATTGGTGTGCTGAGTTCAGGCTTTCCCCACAGACCGTTCCTGAGCTTGCTAGTTATTCAAGCCAGGACTCTAACTAACCACATTTCTGTACATCTCGATGGAGAAAATCATTTCTCCAAGAAATCTTAATGTGGGAGGTCAGGACTTCCAAAACACTTTCTCTGCCTAGTGTTTAGGGGTTCTGAGTTTGAGCCCTTTCATTCATCCTTCCCCTTTTTCATTCATGTCATTGACTAGAATTTTTAAAAGGGCACGCTGACAACCACAGGAAGCTACAGGCCTCACATTAGTATCAAACTTTCCTCTATCTTCATTCGCAGATTCTTGACCAGGTGGGCGGGTCAAGGATTTTGCTTCTGGCTTTGGTAATCTCAGACAGTGAAAAGAAGCACAATCTCTCACACAGCGAAAGGCTCCAGAAATTGCTGTGGAGCCTTGTTGGGGCCTTGGTTTGTCCTCTACCTGGTCTCTAGAACTATAGCTGGAGTTTTGTTTCTATATCTCCTGCAGGGAGTGTGCTGTTTTCTATAAGCAGTCACTGCAGAGAAGTAGATGTTTTTGATAAAATTTTGCCTTTTGTCCCTTTGCTTTTTTCCTGGAGTTGTAATTTGAGAAATCACACTGAGAATTGAAATGACTTCTGAATTTTGGGCCAAGCAGAATTCACACGTGACACAGCATGTAGCTTCTGTGATGTGACTCCCGCCTCCCTGGTCTGAGAATATTCCCTCAACTAGAAGATGGACATGGGCGAGAGAGAAGTTGCTGTGGGCCCCAGAGCCCCCCTCTGGGAGTGAGAGTCCAGCCCTACTGTCCCTTTTAACCCGGATGCACCATGGTGCCAGCATACCTGGACACGCTTATCTACCACGTGCGATCACGTGGAAAAATGAGCATATTTGTCAGACTCTGGAAAAGAGTGTCAATGCTTCATTAACATACTCCATGTATGTCTTGTAATCACAAAACATTGGAATCAGGAGTGAAAGAGTCTCATTACTGTAACCTATTGAATCAACCTGCCCTGTTGTTAGTTTGCAAGGTTGGTTGTCCAGTGATGGATACAGGGAGAGCTTACTTACTGGTTTCCTAAGGCCTCCAGTAGGCAAGACCCACCTAAGGTGCAATGCCGTGTGATCCCCTTTCCTGCCCCACAAAACCAGTTCTCTTCGCAGGATTCTGGATTCCAAGAGAAAGTGGTTAAGAAAATGAGTAACTCTGTTTCATTTTTGTCCTGGTTCTGTTTCTGGAGTTGTTTCGGTGGCTGGTTTTCTTGGGGCTTTAAGGAAGAATGTGCTCTGCTGTTTTTTCAGCTCATGTACCTTCTGGAGGGGCCTTGAATGTGTCCTCTTGCCATACAGCACTTCCTGGCTCTCGCGGGCTCCCCTTCCTTTTCTTTCTCCCTCATTTTGTCCAGTGTTGAGAACACAAAGGCATTAGACTTCCTTCATAATATTCCCTGGTCAGGGGTGAGCTCCTGACTACTCTTAGATAAAGTTTTGCTTACCTTGGATCACCGTCCTGCAAACGTGGCTTTGAAGGATTATCCCAACGATTGGAAGGCAGGAGATGCCAGAGACGGAAAGATCAAGGTCCTTGTTTCAAACAAATGGACAGTGGATCAGCCCCATCATAACCAGCATGCGGTAGCTCGTTAGAAATCCCAAATCCGAGACCCCAGCCCAGGCCTGAGGACCTGCATTTTATAAGGTCCCCAGGTGATCCATACACTTTTCAGGCTTGGAAGGCACCTGTTGAGGTGCCATGTTAAGAGAAGCCCCTGGGCTCAAATATTGTTTTGTCTTTCACCCTCTTTGATTTGTCACCACCAGGGTTGGAATGGCAGGCTGTTTGCTTTTGTTTTTCAAGTTCAGAGAAGGGAGAGATGGAGACCATGGGAGACCAAAGGAAGACTTGTTGGAGGTGCTGATATTTTGGGAATTTGCCCCATCTACTTGATGTCCCAGCAGCCATCTCTTGTGCGCTTAGATGGCATTCCTGCCTGAGAAAAGAAAAACATGTCAATAGAAACCAGATTTGGTAGCTCTAAATTCCACGCGAATACTCACATGCAATTGCCAGTAATGGCGATTTCCAATGGGTTTTCAGGATAAGTAATAAGGAAGAAGCAGCAAAGTGTTGCTGGAGCCCAACTCAGTAAACACCAGGACAGGGGACTCCACCCATACCTGTGGGCTGAGCACCCCCACCTGCGGGCATATGGTGCCTCCACCCAGGAGATCCCCCATTAGCCAGTTTGGTCTTCTCTCTTGTCAAGGGACACCAGTAGGACTGCCTTCTCCAGGATGAGAGGAATGAGAGGCCCACCTCCCCAAGACCCTAGGATGCTATCAATCCTTTGTAGTCATTCTTATTCCTGAAGTGCTTCTTGTGAAACAGTATAGAGTATGAGATTTTTGTTCCCTTCTTGCTACATAAAATTAGCTAAGAAATGCATAGAGCAACTCAACTTTAAAAAAGTGTGTTGTGTGGCCTTCTGGCTGCAGGAAGGGCTGGTCTGTCTGTGGTGTCCTTCTGAGGGCCTCAGTGAGTGTCCAGGGCCGGGCGTCTGGCAGCCTTTCACCAGCAAGCCCTTCTCTTTTGCTTTGCATTGCAGTCTGGTGAGAGGCGTTAACTGCAGCTGCTCATGAGTTGGGAGGGGAGGGGAACAGGTGCTCTGTCATTTAAATGAACGTCACTCATGAACTTGGGTGGACCTTGCAGGAGACAAAGTGGGGAATTGAGAGCACTCAGAGACCTGGGATTAAATATTTTGAATGGCCGCTTGTCTTCTGTTTAAAATGTTTACTTCATGGGCATTTTTCTCTTTCTCCCACTCTAGCAAGGGGTTTAATCACTTGTGGAAATGCCTGGATTCCTTACCTTTCAAAGAGATACCCTAAAATATGCCCAAATTGACAGTAATGGAGGGCTAGGAACAAGTTAAACTCAACCTGAGACTTCTTTTAACTCCTCCTGTTGTCAAAGTGCTTAAAAAGAGAAAGACAAAGGCCCCAGGAACCTCCTCTAATCAAAACTATAATCCCTTGGTTTTCTCCCATCCTAAATCCCATGCAGTCAAAAAACAACAACTCAGTTGTTTTGGCCTTAAAGTACATGCTCAGCATTAAACTGTAGTAGTATTAAGGGGAAGAAAAGCAACAGGAAAATCCCTTGGCATCACCTCTATGCAAAAATAACTGAATATTTTGGTTTATATTTAGCTTCTCTCCTCCATCAGATCGACATATAAAAATACATAAATGCATATATTACTTTAAAAAAATTTGCATAGACGATCTGGGGTGTGGGCCAGAGGTGCAGGGGTAAGAGGATTCACCGGAGACAGAGTGGGGGGCAGAACGGGTGGCTCTACTGAAGTGCACAAATAAGGGGAGCAGCGGGCGAGACAGGAGAGGTCTACTGCGCCATGTGGGTCACCTTCCTGGCCGGGGATCTAACTCAGACTGTAGCAGTGATGGTACTGCCCCGATGCATATATCGTACAAAAATGTTACTATACTGTCCTTCTGCCTGACTTTGCATTTAGCAGTGTGTTCACATTTTCTCTCAACAAACACTATTTTCCATGTAATTTTTAATGGCTGCATCCTATGTAGTTTAGATCCTCCGAAGAGTGGCAATAAGTATAATTACTGCAACCCCCCGCCCCAAACTATAATTATTGCAAAAAACCTCAGAGTTCCAGGAGCACTGAAGGCCACCAAATAAGTTTCAGTTCCATTGGGAAAATCATAGGACTGATCGGCAATCTGGTTCTTGTCTTTGAATCGTGTTGCGACTGCTCACATAAACTTTCACACCCTCGCCTCCACCTATCAATTTTAAAAGTGATTTGGGGCTCCCGATGTCTTCTTGTTCCAAGATCCTCAGATGTCTGAATCTCCTGCTCTCCATCTGCCTCCAGGCGGACCGGCTGGATGCAGACGCAAAGCCCAACTTCTGTAAGTTAAAAAGGAATAAATAGGGAGAGACACTAGCCAAGGGGACAAAGATTCCTTCTTACCTCCTCGCTCTGTGTTAAATGAACTGCCCTTTGTTGTCTGCATCTGCTTTGTGTAGACTGCTCAGATCTGTCAGAGAACGTTCCAGAAGCATAGCTGCTTTCATGACTCTCCCCTGCTGAACACAAGGACAGGGGTGCTAACTCTCGCTGGGCAAACATTGAAGCCCTTGACCCTGCCTGTCACAGTCCAGCCCTGCTTTCCACCATCGTTTCATGATGCTTGTCTACATTAATTTTGCTTTCAAATGGACCCATCCATGGCCCTGAAGTCAGCCCTTCTGGCTCTCAGAAATCCTTAGCAGCCTTCCCCTTCCAGGGGGAGTCTCCTTTTTGCTTCCCCTTATAAGTCCTACCCGTTCTTACTCAAGATTCAGCTCCTCCACGTGGTCAGGCGCTGTCCTGACTTCCCAATGCATGAGCTTCTACCACATGTGTTTTTCCCCGTGAGAATCCTCACACCCTTCAGTCACTCGGTTATGAGCCTAGATGCACACACTTGGTTATACACCTGTGTGTAAGGACACATCTTCCCTTAGTGCGATAACCCTTTTCATGTAAAATTGAGATTTCCCATAAGTTGATAGAAAAAGAAATCTCTTTCTTTGGCTTTCATTTCATGGAAGCAGCCTTCAAGCCTCACAAATCACTTTGACATCTGCAAGATGGGAATGGATTTATAAACCTTTTGAGTCAACCATGGCTCCCCACAAATTGAATTGCAGCTCTGGATTTCTTTATGCCCTGAGAAAAGTTTGTACCCTTCCCTGAAAGGGGAGTTTGCACTTGCTCGCAATGCACTGAAAGAATCCAGAGCAGAAAGGATCGGGCATGCACAGCACAGAAATAATGGGAGCCGATGAAGGAAGAATCCAGATGATTCAGAAATACAGGGCTGAAAGCAGAAGTCTTTCTTTTTCCTGAACTTTCCCTCCCTCCTTTCTCTCTGCGGTTTTTATCTATGCTCGAGACGACCTTGGGTGTACTTGGACACATCCCTTCGGCTCTCATCAGTGCCTTTGGGGACAGGGGGTGTCGGGAAACTTGCCTGTGGGTCCTTCATAACTAGGGGAGCATGCAGAGCTGAACTGTAAATCCAAACAGGGCCCTGGCCCTCGTTTCCTTGTGTTCCCAATAGTGGCTGCTGCGAAGGCCTTATGCAGAGTAACTGCTCAGTGAACGAATTTCTGGAACAATCAGATATGAGGATCCCTTGTTTGTGGGAGAGAAACTATGTAAGTGGCTTAGGTACTGGGCAAAACACCTGTACAGCCTGCCAGACACAAACCTACCTAAGATGACATGTTTCCATAATGAGTTCCTGCCTTTTGTTGGGGAAGGTGGGCACGGGGGGGCAGCTCTCTGGGAGATCCTTGCTGACGGAGGCTCGATTACAGGATCCAAGTCCCCCGAGCAACCCTGTCGAGTTGAGTTTTGTGGTAGTGCTTGCTTGGGTGTGGGTGGGGGAACAAACCTGGAAAAGATGGGATGGATGATTAATTACAGATGGGTTGCTAAGGCCTCCTTACCCAGGAAAGAAGGTGGGGGTGGGGTGGGGGCAATGAATGTTGACAGTGCAGAAAATTCACTATGGATAGTGGAGGAAGAGAGAAGCCAAGAAGCTCAGACCAGTCCTTCCGGGTTAGGGAGAGCAACATTCTTTTCTGTCTTCCAAGTATTGACAACCCGAACCCCTCCTCCTGTTCACGTCAGATCCATATTCCACTTTTAAGTGACATCAGTGGGTACAAAGAAATTGGAATCTGCACTGGAGTTGCTTCCTACCTCCTATGTCCAGGGCTCTCCCTTCCGGCAGAGCTTGTGGGTTTCACTCTCCTTCCAGCTTCCACATTTCCCAGTGGATAGCACTTCCCCAGAGGACCTATTTCTGTGGCTACGAAATTACTCTCCGGTGCTACTTTTGTGCAGACATGTAGACAGATAACAAACTTTGGAAATGAAAGGGACCTTCTTGTTTTTCTGGTCCACTCTTTAGATCTTAGAGACCATCCATGACTCCTCGAGGTGATAGCTTACATGGCCCCCGGGGGGTGTGCTCTCCTGCTTCCTCAACACATTGAAACGAATGTCTCAGTGGATGTTGGATTCTCACACCGGGCTGACATACGGGCAGAATGGGCGGTCTGCTCACCTTGACAGTGTAGGCACCGTGCGAGACGTTCAGATGCTAACTGAGCCAGTCTCTGCTCCTGGGCAGTCATTGTCCACCTTGTCAGCTCGCCCCTGCCCAGCACCCCGGCTGCCTGTCCCCCTGCTGCTCCTTTTGACCCCTGGGCTTTAGTTGTGCCACAGTCTCACACCTTCCAAATGTGTGCTCACTGCTGTTTCGGTTGCTGGATCTTGTACTCCCTTTGGCCTGAAATAACCCATCCAACTTTGTCCCTTGAAAAGTTCCTTTCCCTTTTATGGGTAAGCTCAGAAGTCTCTTCCTCTGGGAAGTCTTTTTCTTCTCCTTACTATATTTAGTCCTGTCTTTATCACTCTTTGCTCACTGTTTATCTCACCCAAGAGCCTGGGAACCCCATGAGGACAGGGACTTTGTTTGATTCATTTTTGTATTCCCAGCACCCAAGGAAAAAATGTCCTTGTTGAAGAGACCCTTCTATACTTCCTGCATAGAGCCTTTCCTTTCAATTGGGTTTCTGTTTAAGAAAGTCCAGGATTTCTCTGTTAGTGATTGGTTGATGATAGGCACAGCTTTGGTCTTCCTATTTGCATGACTTCCTAAATTCCCCAGGGCTTCACGAAGGGCTAAGATCGTGATCTTGCTTTGTTCGCCAGAAGGCCTACCAGCAAGTGGTTAAAGAAAGGATTTGGTGTTTGGGTTGAATTACTCCCCTTCCCAGGAGGAGGTGGTCTAGCTCAGCAGACACAAAGCAGGTGGGGGTGCAGACCCAAGAGAGATCTGCTGCCTTTCAAACTCACTGGAAGCTCAAGGGCTACAGAGAGTTCTTCCCATTCTCATGAGAAGAACTTGGTCAGGTAAAATAATTATTTCCATTTTACAGATGCAGAAACTGATGCTCAGTGAAAATGAATATGCTTGCCCTAGGAAAACATGGCTAGTAAGTGGCAAAATCCCAGTCTGACGCTGGAAAGTAGTTTTTCTTTTAATTTGGTGCACTTCTCTAGGAAAGTAAAATTAGCATGAGGGTTGTGGGGTGGGGAAGCAAATGGGGCATTTTGGAGGATCAGATTTTGTGTAGAGTTGTATTGGACTTTCAGTTTTCCTTATTTCTGGGCTGAATCCTATGGGGTCTATTCCCTTTGATGGATGAGAGTGTGTAGCGATGACAGCTTTCAAGAGCTAACTCAGAACATGGCTGTGCTGGCCTGGAAAAGACAAGGTCTCAAGACTTCAGAATTAAAAGTAACATGGAAGGTTGCCTTGAGTCAGTGACTTTTAGCCTCAGTCTGTGCCGCCTTCAGGCAGCCTGACTTGTCAAATATTCAGGGAACAGAGCTCTTGAATGGCTAAAGTGGGTAATGGCCCCCTGAAAACTCTACAAGAATGTCTGAATCAGACATTTTGGGACCAGTCTTCTGTGTTTCCACCACTAAATAAGCCTCGGGGAAGAGATCATAGGCGTGGCGATGAAAGTCTAAGGAAGCTGCATGGAACAGGAAAGCCCTACAAAGGAACACCTGGGGGTCCTCTGCTCTGGCTCTGAGAGTTGCTAGGACAGTGGAGTGAGGGAGAAAGGGAAGAAGAGAGGGAGTATTTTCCAAGGGGACCAGAGAGTTAAGCACAGAATCTTGATGGGGGTGCTCCTGATAAGTGAGAATGTTTGGACCAAAAAATAATGAAGTGCAAGGAGAAGTTCTACAGACCTCCAGAGAGACTAGCTCCATGTCAGAATGAGGGCATCAATAGGGTGGGTCTCTGGTTAGCTGGGTGATAATTGACTCCACTAGGGCAGGAGAGAGGAGACATGAAGATGAAGATCCAGGCTAAGAAGAGTGGCGAGAGAGCTGGCTCTTGGGTTGGTTTCCAATGTTTTGTAACCAAGGCGCTATGTTTGTCCACCTGCCCAACTTAGGGTTGTTTCTTTTGTGATCCAATCTCTAGGTTCACATTCTCCTGGGATCCCGAAAGTTCTCGTGTCCTCCTAAGCTATTCAAGGAGTGTTTGTGACCCTCTAATTTTTCTAGTTCTTTCCATTTTCCTGATCCTGCTGAATCTCCTCTTTCACTTTCTCTGGTCTTTTACAACCTCTTCCCCCCACCCTTTCCTTGCCACCCAAACATCTACTTCTCTTTGTATGACTAGAGCTTTGGAGTAAGTGGGAGAGATTTTAGCACTGTGTAGAATAGGAGATATAACTCACTATGTTATCCCAGGCTGGGGGAGCTTTTTCATGGGCCATATCTCTCCCTCGACCCCTCATTACTGCTACCTCCTCCTGTCTTCCATCTCCTCCAAGATCCCAGCCTCCTCACTGACAGCATCTGTAGACATCTCCAAAATTCTTGTTACTTTATTATGCAAAGCAATTTAACTCTCTTTGGTTTAATTGCACCCATCTAGGCTACTTTATTGTCTTCATATCTCACATCCCAAGAGGCCCATCAAACTGATATCTCAACAGAAAAACCATCTACTAGGAGATAGACCATGCCACTTTCCCAGAATGCAGAAGCCATTGCAATTTCTTGGTTATTGTAAGAGGAATTTCTTGCCCCCTTTTAATGTTGAGAGTAGTTGTGGTAGAGTGAAGCACATCCAGGTGCTAGAGGAGTGTGTACCCAGCTCCCAGCTCTGCCAGGATCCGAGGATCCTGTGAATTTCCTAGGTTTCCCACATGCCTTGCAACTTTGCCGTGGGAGAGTAGGTGATGGCAGGGTGGGTCTGCTACCTATTGAATAGGGGAAAATTTCAGAGTTGATGAGTAAAAGCCTTCCTTTGAACAAGACTTTGGATGAGTTCTTGACCAATAAGAAAATGGATCTTCAAATGCAGCTATCTTCCCTTTGGAAAGATGGCATTTCCAGAAGAGACACCTTCCCCTCATTCTTATGCCTCACGTTACTCAGGTTACACAACCCAGAGACTCCTCTCTGTCCCTTGTGTCACTCACTACCTTTTGTCATTTGGGGGTAAACTGTCTTCTCACATATAGTGTGCGCTTTGTGGGAGAACCTCAGTGGCAATGGTTCTTTCTAAGTGAGGAAAGGAAAGAATGAGGTTTAGGCTTTGCTTCCTTTCTTGGGGGCCAATTCTGCCACTGTGTCCATGGCCAGGCCTGGCTTTTCTTATTATTTCATAAGGCAGCACTCAAAAACAGACCTTCCCACCCCTGGCACCCCTTCCACCTAAGGGGAAGAAGCTGCCCAATATGTGACCCAAACAGAACTCTGTGTGGATTAGTCTAGCAAGACATCCTGTGCATAGAGAAAATAGTGCCTTCTGGAAAATGACTGTGCATTGGTCAGGAAGGGTGAGAACCAAAGGAAAGCATAATTGTCTTTCCATGATGTGAAGTTAACAAACGGCCCTTGAGGAGGGACAGAATTTTTGATGACTCAACTCCACTTGCAGACCAAATGGGTAAAAGTCAAGCCCAGGGCTAAGTTAGAGGCCCCTCCCTGCCTTTGTCTTGTGACAAATATCTTGTACACAATTGATTCAATGTCACTTCATCAAGCTATATGTTTTCTGAGAAACAAGCTATGGGTGAGTTGCTGGCTGCTCACGTGTGACTGTCTTTACCAGATATTGGCCTAGTGCCCCTTTACTGTCTTATAGGACCCTCTACAGGCTCCAGTTCCTATTAAATGCCCCCATTTCATTGATAGGGCCTAGGCTGTTCATAGTGTTCTCGTTCAGGAAGTGTTTAGTGAGGACTGAGTGTTTCAGGGACAAACACAGGTACTAAGGCTGTTATTGAATGTAGAAAATCATCCAACAACAGGATCTGGCAAAAGACTGCTGGGATTCTAGTGATCTCTGAATGATGGACTCTGTCATTTTTGAACAGAAACTTGGCTTTTCAGTGCCCCAGATTTCACACCCATAAAATGTCAGGGCACTAAGGCACAGACCAGACCTTTGGAAAGTGCTGTATCAATCCAAATTTATGTACGTTTGGAGTCAGAGGAATTTGTTAGAATACGTATTCCCACGTATTGTGGGGCCCACCTTGTGAAAAGTCAGAGGTGCTCTCTGCGGCCGCTGGTCTCGTCACGCAAACTTGCAAAATGAGGATCTGTGATTCAGCGACTTAGGTTGGCCAGACCCCAGTTTCAGGTCCTGCTATTCTAGATGCTCATTTCTCTCTCTCTCTCTGCCTCCCTTACAAAATGACAAAGCAGATTGTACACATCTCTCCTGTTGAGTAAAAGGTGAGCATTGCCAGTCTCTGGTCTAAAGGCAAAGACATAATTCACACAGATCTTTGCTACCTTCATTCTGTAAAATCCCAGAGAGTACCAATGTTTCATCAGTGAACACTGGGATGTGTGTTCTCCCTTCCTTTACCTGGCACTTCCCTTTTTTCCTTCCCAACATAGTACCTGAATTTTGATTGAATGGGAAGAATGTTGAAGCAAGGGGGCTAGAAAGAGTTGGGGATGGAGGGTGGCAGAGTGACATAAGAGGAGCAACAGAGTTGGGGTGCTTCTCAGATAACGGCCTCCTTGGGGAAACAGGGCAATTGAAGTCCAACATCACTCCATGGGATGGGTGAAACCTTCAACTGAAAGTCAAAGGACAGAAACCCAAAAAAGTACTTTTTCTGTCCAAGTACAAAAAAAAAATCCCCTAGCTAATTTGGGAACTCACATCCAGGTAGATCTAGCCTTAAATTGTTCCCCAGAAGGAAAGCTAGACTGGGAGGGACCTCAAGGGAAAAATGCAGATCAGGACCAGGGACAGCGCACCAGGGGCCGCAGTCTCCTCTGTCTGGTAGTTGCCTTGTGTGCTGTTGGTCAGAAATCACAATGAGCACCCTGCCGGCCATCCTGAGTCACCGGGGCTATGGGGAAGAAGTGTCAGGATAAGGTTCAGACTGCTGGGTGTCTGGAAGATGCCGGGAAGAGGAAGACCTCCTCTGGCTACTGCTTCACTCAAGAGGGCAGGAAAGTATCAGAACATTTGCTGCACAAGGGCCAGAGCTCCACTTTGCATCAAGAAAAAGTGAGAAAAGGCACAGCAATTCATTTCATTGTTTTTAGAAATTTCAAATAGCAAAACATGGACCAATACTGCCTAAAACAATGTTTGAAATACCTTTGTTTTCCCCCAAAGTTTTTCCAAGCACCCAAAAAACTTAGGAATATGACCAAACTTTCCCAGGCACCTTAATAGGTAGATCTAAGGAGGTGAGAGGTGGGAGGGGAAGGGAATCTGGCTGGACTATGTGGGGGAAGCCCTCCATGGTCAAAGTGCTGGGGAGTATTCTTTACAAGGGCCAAGATTGAGGCAACATGCAAGGCAAGGACTAAAGAAGTCATTGAATCAGAGATTCAAGTGGGTCCTGAATGAATTCAAGAGCCACAGGAAGAAGGGGGAGATGC
The DNA here is from genome assembly GCA_004024925.1 of Scalopus aquaticus. NCBI lineage: Eukaryota > Metazoa > Chordata > Mammalia > Eulipotyphla > Talpidae > Scalopus > Scalopus aquaticus. The sequence goes on from PVIJ01015247.1 coordinate 14,506, forward strand.
ACAGTCAATTCTTGGCAGAACCAAGCTGGAGAGTCATCTTGGATGAAACACCAGTAGGTGCTTCTGCTTGCAATGCTCTTATGCATGCAGAGGAAGGCACTTAACTGCATATAAATGTGCAAGGGCAGAGTGCACACCTCCTCCCCAGCCTTGGGGTGCCCTCCTACTGGTAGATCACAGCAGACAAGTTTCTGGATTTCTTGAAGAAAAGTCGTGCTGGAGGTGGGGAAGGGGGCCATCCAAAAGCTGGTCTGGTCTGTGCCTTTCTGGTAGCAGTAGGTGCCAAAGCTCACTGTGCTGCCCATGTGGAAAGAAGCTTCCTCAGTGACAAACTCTGGGAACCCAAGCTGGGTCACCAGAATGTGTCGGCAGTGAGCAGGGACTTGGTGAGTCAGGCACACTGTACCCAGAGAGAGACGGTACATTTATGAAGGGAGATTGACAAACCGGAAAGCTATGGGATTTTCACCTTGGTTGCCTCAAAAGTCTCCTGCCAGTACTTTCCCAGCACTGGTGCACAAAAAGAGTGTATTTTCAATGAAGAGTCAGGATAACTCCTGTTTGGCTTGGATTTAACTTACCGTAGTGGAGTGTAACATCACTTTGGTCTTAGATCCCTGAGAACTGATGAAGCTATGGGTCATTTGTGCAGAAGAAAGATGAATGCTGCATACAATTTCAAAATGTTTACGGATCCTTTGAAGTGCACCCATGGATCCTAATTTGAAAGCCACTGGTTTTTTTACTTTTGTTTTGTTTGTCCATCAGAAGGTGTTTGGGAATCTTGAAGGTATTGATCAAATACCTAAATACCTGTGTAATGCATAATGATGGGAATATTGGGATGTTTCTGAGTTTATGTCAGAAGGGATGTTCTGGGTGGAGGAACACAGGGAGCATGTGACAAGTCCATTTGTGGAAGACCGGGTTGGCTGTTTGTGGGATAAGTAACAATATTCTACACCGCCCCTCATCCAAACATGCCTTCTGTCCCTGCACTTTACTGGAGGACAATGGATGGATAGATTGTTGGATGGAAGGGTTGAAGATGTGCTAGCTGTGGTGAACTGGGATTAAAAAAATTCCTACGTGGTGGCCATTGATGTGACCATCTCCCTAGGGAGATCTCTAACAAAACAGATGGAAAGAGGATCATCATCTACCTGGCCCCCCATGGTGGCTGCATGAATTAGGGAGGTCTTAGAGGAGTAACTTCAAAAATAAATTTTACACAAGACGTAGAAGGACAAAGTCAACTTCTGATTAGGGAACATGCAGTGCCATAATGCCAAGGTCAAGTTCTGATGTGTGGTCACACACGGAAGGAAGAGCCAGAGGACTCTCATCCTTCTACACAGTGCTCTTTAGGGTCCTAAGTACCTGGGGACCTGATTCAAAAACCCTTTGGATACTTCCCATTGGAAAGTTTAATGCAAATTGAAATAATTTCACACCAGTTGGTCAAAAAGAGACTTTTGGTGGCCTGAGAAGGCAGCCCCGCTTGAGTTGTCAGAGATTATAGTTTTTCTGTACCCAGCATCTCTTCTGGTTTCCTGCTCCTTTTGAAAAGCTTGTCCATGGCATCTGTCCGCTGCCTGCCTTCTGCTGGTGTGAGGGCGCTGAAGAGTCTTTGCTTGATAACTCTCACCATTCCTGCCTGAGAGTGCATGTTGTCTGCAGATCTCTGGGGATTTTCAGCAAAACTTGAGAGAAACTCCCTTCTGATCCTTCAATACAGACTGTGCCACTCTAGCTATCAAAGACCCAAATTAGAGAGGAAATCTATACTGGGACCTATCAATGGGTACCATTTTTTCCCTCAACCCTTAAGTCAGGACACATGAACTCCCCCATGTGAGAGATGGTCCAGGAGATGGTTTTGAATGTGACACTTGTGTGGTCATACAACAGGACTGAATATTTGAAATTAGGACTGTTCTGGAAAGTCCATCATGGTGAAATTCCATACCCCTCCCCCTGGCACCCCTGCAAATCGCCCCCCAATGGAACGAACTCTTCTGAACCAAGAGCATGCCAATTTGAAGGAATTGGCCTGTACCACACTATTCAACTGATAATTGGACCAAGTCCCCATGTTCTTTATCTGTTTACTCTCATGAGGCATTGAGACAATCTATGTACAATACCACAAAACTCGTGGTTAAATGAAAGTTCTCTAATGTGTTGTTGGTGTTCAGTGGTTGAGAATTTAAAAGGTGCCTGTCACTTGTTAACCTGGATAAGTTATAAAAGTGTCCCTCCTGGTTCTCCCTCTCTTCCACACCGTGAATGTTTTTGTTACTGAAATACCAGTCGATTCTTATTGAAATGTTATTTAAAGAGACTCCTGTCAGTGTCTAAATATGCTACTGGTTTTTACCATCACTTAACAGGGTGATGTGATAACACATCAGAAATTGTCCCTGTGACTGACAGCTGATTGTCACGGCGACATGGCCAAAGCCAGGGGCATAGACATCCTAACGCCAGCATCACCATGAGGGTGGGGTAGACCCCAGAGCATCCCGAGTCCAGCAACAGACCCCGACAACTGAGGTTCAGCTGGTAGCATAGCTTCCCAGATTTCCTGGGAGGAAAATCTCTCATCATGAAGCTGGACCTGGTCATGGGAATTCAGGGGATACTGAGAAATTCAGGTGGGCTGGCTATTACTGGTAAGAAAGCCCCTTCATTTTCTCATTCATCCATCCAAAATGCTTTCAAGTGACATCTATTTTGTTCCTTCTTTGTGCTAGGCACTGCACTTGCACTAAGGCTAGATAGAAAAGGTCACTGCCTTCAGGAGGGCATGGCCTACTGGACAGGACAGTCACATCGCAGCAGAATTACACTGAGGTGCATCCTGGAGATAGGCTACAGGGGCCTCTGCAACCTAGGGATGAGGCCGGTCACTTTGCTGAAGCGGGGGGAGTCAGGGATGGTGTCCAGAGAAGGGGGTTCTGCTCTAGATCTGGATCTGGCCCCAGGGAGTTCCGAGAGAATGGCAGGGAGCTCAACAGTCCAGCAGAGAGCGTCCATGGCTGGGCCGTCCACCCCTGACTGGGTTGTGGGTAGGCCCTGGGTCTTTGCCCTGGTGTGTGTTTGTGTAGGACATGGCGTGGGGCGGGGACAGGGTGGAAGAGTGGAACAGTAGGTCTGGGAGACGCTGGACCTTGGGACACGGGGTACAAGGGAGAAACCAAGTTCTATGACGCAGAGCACATAGAAATGGTCCGGATTGGGAAGTCCAAGGGCAGGACCCCGGTTGTGTTACCAGAACGCAGCTGCCTTAGCGGTGGGAGTCAGCAGGAGCAGTGGTGTCTCTCACCCCCTGCTCCACCATAAGTCAGTTGTGGCAGGTGCTCCTTAGAGCCCAGTAACTACCCTTTTGCCAGTTGTGGCAGGTGCTCCTCAGAGACTTCCCAGATAGTGAAATGGACCAATCAGGTGCTAGGAGCTGATTGGTAAAAGGTCCGATCAGCCGCAGGATTGAAAAAATGGTCCAATCAGACTTACGGATGGTACTCTGAAAGATGACATAAGCCAGGGACAGAGGGACCCAGGAGGAGAAAAAAAAGGAGGAGAATAAAAGGAAAAAGGGAGAAGGAGGAAAAGAGGAGGCCACCCCAGAGAGAGCAGGAGGCCCCCTGAAGAGAAGAACAGGAGAAGACAACAAGGATGCTGACGCCAGCCCCCAGAAGAAGCCGACAGTTCCAGATTCGGAAGGGAGAAGAAAGAAGTCCATTCCTGGCCTCTGAGGAAGAAAGAAGAAAAGAAGCATCCAGCAGCTGCCCTCTGAGGAGGAAGAGAAGCTGAAGGACTCTGCAGAGACTGGGCCTCCGGTCCTATCTCTGACATTGCCTGAAAGGAGCACCGGGGGGCCCCGGGCCTGGTGTCTCAAAGAGCTGTTTGTGGGTCTAACCCAACATCTCACAAAAAGCTGTTAACACTGGGTGTCTCTGACAGTGCTCTGCGGGACCGGTAGTGATCATCACTACTGGCCAGTGCTGTCTAGCACTCTGGGTGACCTGTGACGTCCATCACTGATGCTTTCTGGGTGAGGTAGCTGCCACTAGTGGATGCAGTAGGGCCATTGAGAGACCCAAGAAGGGCTTAGGAGACCAAAAGTAAGCTCTTCTCCTACAGGCGGTGGGGGTGGAAGGGATCAGAGGGGAGAATTGAAGCAACTCAACCATTTCCTTCCTCGGGCCAGGCTTGGCTTGGAAGTAGACTAGGGTGAGGTGCTAGCTCAGGTTGGACCCAAGCTATCGGGCGCAGGGAGGAGGGTGAGCTGGGTGGGAGTGTGGATCTACTGAGAGATACTTTACACTGATGTTATGGAAAGCCATGAGCTTTTCTGGTGACAACAGCCCAACAAATGGATGCTCAATGTTGGCGTGGACCATCGGCCTCAAGTTGAGCAAAAGGAGCAAAGAGAAGACTTGTCAAGGTTTGCCTAATCAAATCCGAGCAGTGCCTGAGCCTCTGTCTAGCCAACCCTGGGATGTCCCTCTGCTCAGGACACTTGTTGGGAGACAAGGGAAGCCAGAAGACCCTCTTTGCCTCCACAAATGTCTTCCCTCTCATCGTGGTTGCCGCCCTCCATCTCCCTGGTTCAGGCCTGGACCTTGTGCATCTTGCAATCTGGCCCTGGTCTGAGATCTGGATCCAGAGCTTTGATGTAAGAAAATTAAGCCTTGGAATCTTAGTTTCTGACCCTGACTGCTCTTTGATCTGTCTCTATAGTCCTTCCACTCCAAGGCACTTGGGGCTGGCCCACAGCTTGGCTGAATCTGCTTCAAATCCAAATAGTGTTCTTGCTTATTATAGCTCATCACTGGCATATCTCAAGGCCTGTGAAACCTGTGCCAGAGGAAGATATAACTATTCAGATCACAACATTGGATACCTGGCCTGTGCAAATTATGTCCAAGGAGGATCTCAGGGCCGGAGCATCTCTTACAGAAGCGTGGATATGGTTTCTAAGAGGCATGAGATACTGTAAAGAGCAATATCAGTTTCTTGAGCCTGAAGAGAATTTGGCCTGTTCTTCAAAACAAATAACAAAAAACCAATTGGCATGAAAAAGCACTTCTCTTCCTGTTCTGAGGCTCCCGTGGTGATTGGTTTCATCCTGGTTCCTTGTCCTGTGTGGCCATTTCCCTACCAGTCTTAGATTCTGTACACAGGTCTCTTCCAAAAGTTAAAGGCCATACCCAGTACTTTTGTCATGTGATTGTTCTTTACTCCTCTTCTTTAACTGAGCCAGCAGCTTTCCTCTGTGGCTGGACCTGTCCTGTTGTACCCCAGAGATGCCCACACAATGCTAAATTAAAAGAAAAAGACCCACAATCTCGGATGAGGCCATTGCACCCATTGGCCCTAGCGATAAACTTCTCTCCATCGGCAGACCTTGGGTTATTGGGCGATTTGACTTCTTTGACTAAATATCTAAGCATCCAGCTATCTGTTTTGGTCCAAAGTTTCAAAAGTGTTTGTAAAAGATTGTGGCAAAAACAGGGAGGTTTGTAATTGCAGTCTTGCAACTAAATTTAGTGCCCTGATTTAAACCCATCTTTGCTATATCCATTTGGTGGGGAAAAAAGAGTCAAGAAATTTGTAACTTTTTTCATCGTTGAGGGAAAAGAAATCAGTTTTAAATATACAGGGTCTGGACGAAATGTCGCAGATATGGGGTGCTCCTCAGCGGACAGTCCCCTTTCTATGGGGGTCCTGTCATGCTAAATGGTGCTGGGCTGATCCTCTTCTTACGCTGACAGCACCAGGGAATGTGAGGAATAGATAGCACGTCTATATTTAAATTCCATATAGGGTATATTTAGCCTGTAACAGAGACATTTGAAGAGGAGCTTCCCTCGGAGATTAATTGCCAGCTGGTGTTGATGATACTTTGGGTTCCCAAACACCTCCGGGTAGGCTTTTATTTCCAGGAAATGGCTGGTGTCTTAATCATGACTTTTTACACTGCCTGCTAAAATAGAATTTATATCTGGGAATCTTTATTTGATGTGGTTTCTCCCTTGGCTGCCAATCGGTCTGTCTGATTTGCAGCGGAATGAGACAGCTGGTGCAGCCCAGTGGGGCTGCCGAGGAGGGCAGCTCGCGAGGGCTTGGGCAGTTCCTTCTGAACCCCTGAACGTGGAAGAAGCCTCAGTGCAGGGGCGGGCGTGGGTGTCCTTGGGACTTCCGAGTAGTTCACGGTGCGATGGCGACATGGAAAGGGCTTGTCCTTTGGAAGGGGATTAATTTCAGAAAAATACCCTTGTTGACATTTCTGGGTGTGGCAGTGCTCAGTGATGGAGCCAAATGACCTATATGTCGTCACCCTCCCCCCTCTTACCCCCCACCACACTTCTTGCTGCCACGTAGGCCACGGTCTCACCTCTGGGTGAGGTGTCAGGTCAAAGCATCTCAGCGTAAACAATCTTGGAACCCTTGAAGAGCTCCAGAGGAGAAGCAGGCCCCTCGTTCTTCTTCCTTCCTGCGGGACCACATTCCGTGGGCGTGCTCTGGCCTTTCACGTTGACTGTTTGCCGCCGGAGTCCGTTCTGATTGGCTGGCGCCCACACCCAGGACCAGTTGTTCGATATTTTGGACACCAGCGCCACCTAGCTGTGAACACGGTTGGGAAAGGAACAACATCCTAACGGAGGTGAATGTGGGTCAGAGGCGAGATTCTCAGCCCCAGTCCCAGCTCTGCCAGTGTCAGCCGGGAGGATAGCATGGTGAGGGTGGAGATTGACCAGATCCCCCAGACTGCAGGCCGGTAAACCCGAGGCTTTGCCAGCCTTTCTCCGAAGGTCCACAGGTGGAAAACACATTGACAAGTGAAACCCAGGGAGTAAGAGTGCCCGGCAGGGCTCCCGGGCCAGCCCCATGAGTAGAGCTGGTGTGTGGCTGGCTTTCTTGGTTGGTCATTAGTTAGGGGCAGGTGTGGGTGGTGGGGGGACCACTGCCCGGGGGGCCTAGGTGGAGGTGGGCACGGCCCAGGTGTCCTGCCTTCTTGGCTGTTTCTATTCCTCCTCTGTGACACCACTACCAGGCAGCCCTCCCAGCTTCTATGTGTCTTTGATCTTGCCCCAGCTGAGACTCATTTCCTCTCTCCCTCCTCCTCCTTCTGACCACATCCCTCTCACGGCCCCCACGGCCTGCCTGAGTGTTCAGAATGGACCCCCGCTGGTGATTCATACGTGCGCTGGCTTGTCAGTGCTGGGAACCCTGAAATAGAAAAGGTCAGACTTGCCTCACACTGTGCTTATGGCATGTCTCCATCCTCTAACTTTCAGTAGTTTTGATGTATAAAAAAAAAATGAAGCCTATGTGGGCTTGAGTTTTTCCTGTCAGATTCACACTGTTAACCACAGACAACGTAATGCAGCAAAACTTCTGGAAACGATCTGCCTCAGTATGTGTTTGGCTTTAAGATGAACTCTGTGGCCTTTTCCTTGAGCAGATTGACCATCGACTTCTCTTTGAGGGGAGTGACATTAAGTTAGATTTTACTTCTTGATGTCACACTGTTACGGCAACTTTCCGGAGAAATCAGACAGTACTCAGAGAGGTGGAGAGAGTGGGCTCAGTGAGATAGCTCCCAAAAGTCTGAGCCCCAAATAGCAGGTATGATAAGGTTTTACACAGTCTGTATAAGGAAGCCTGCCACCCCATTTGTCATAGACATTATTATTTGGGAAGGGCGTCAGAGTAGCCACAGCTGCTACTGTGGACAATCAGGAACACAGGAACAACACAGGAACTTTCCCAGCAACTTTCCGCCCCAGCAAGCAGCAGAATCCAAGCAGCAGCCTTAGCAACTTCCTGCTTCAAAACCAACACAAGGTGAGCCAGACACAAAGTGAACCCCGATAAGATAAACATCTCCCTCTCAAGTAAATCACAAGGGGGTAACCGAGAGGGGGCTGCTCTTCTCTCGGTGGGCCTTGGATGGGCTGCTTCTGGTGATTTTCTTTAGGAGAAACATTTCATGTTTAATGAGCAAACACATGCTGCTAGTTCAGATTTTCAGTTTCTTGTATGTCTGTAGCTGATTTTCATAATGTGATGCTTCATTTCCTCATGGAAGCAGAGACTTGAAGTCTCGTGTTGGTGTCTGACAAGCCCTTGAAAATTGATTGCGTTCCTTTGGGGATGGCTGCCCAACCATTGAAAAGGCTGATGTACACAGGGCGGGGGCTGAACTTGTGACTCTAAGTAGAGGGTCTGGGCTGAAGACTCTTTGGCATTAACCAGAGAGAAGCCCAGTAGAGATGGGAAGGTGATGTTGAAGCAGACAGCTCACTCTGCCACCCAGCTTTTTTCTTATCCTGGTAAAGATAGACCTCATTCAATCACAAAAAAGATTTGTGTAATGATTTATGAAAAGAAATTTCTCTCTCTGCACTGGAACTTCAGCTAAAGCCTTAAAGGGCCTTTAATTAATAAACAAAATACCCCCACGTTCATTTAGAATTTGCCAAGAAGGACCCAGCCTTGTTCTCTGAACCCTTGCAGTCATTATCCAAGTTCTATCTCACACATTGGAAGGCTGGAATTTATTGGGTGAATTATTTTAAAGGGAATTTGCCAGTTATGGGTATTCCTCTTGGGGAAGTGAAAAGAGCAGAGGAACAGGTCTAGGTTTTTTTGTGTGTGTTTGTGTTTATTTTTTTTTTTCAAAAAATAGATACCCTTTGTTCTCATTTATTTAAAAAAGAGAGAGATCCAACAAAAAGACCACAAGACTATTTCGTAGACTTTGGTGTTTTCTGTTAGAAGGGGCAGTCACATCCCATTCCTTGACCGAGTGCCAGCCAGGGTTCGGAAACTCATTCGCTTGCCAGGGTGAGCAGAGAGTCTTCCTGGAAAAGTCTAAAGGTGGGGATTGGCTGGGACCCCTCCCGTAGTAGGGCAAGAAGAACCAATTCCAGTGGTGGAGCAAGTTGTACTTGTGCTGTGTTGAGGGGCCAGAACGTGCCCCTTGCATCAGGCAGACATGTTAAAAGGCTTCAAGCTCAAGTTGATTTAAAGGATCCTGTCTGAGAAGATCATCTACTGGGGAAAGAGGACCCCAGAGATGTGCTGCTAGGGCCGGAGCTGATGAACTAGAGTCATAAGAGCTCAGCCAAGGGAAGATTGTTTGGTTAGAATGTGGGGCCACCGGAGGTTCCCTTGTTGCCGTCAATCCATCCCTTCATGCTGCTCATAATAAGTCAGGAGTTAAGTAGTGGAGGTGCTTTAAGAGCCAAGTGAGCTCTGCAAAAATACCAATTAAGTAAAGAGTCCTTTGATCTTTCCCACCTCATCCCCTTGTACCTGGAGAAGCTAGACATAGTGAGTGGCATGAGGTGATGTAGGGGATACTGCAAAAAGAGGAGGCCAGACAAAGAACCCTCCCTAGATGCTAATTCCCAGACCTGAAATCAAGCCTGAACTGGGTGGAAAAGGAAATTTTAATTGGATGCAAGTTTCAAGTTTTGATTTGGAATGGTCTGGGATGAATATTCTCTTCCTGAAGATGGGACTATTTTCTGAATAACTGAAATTCACTGCAGAGTGATGGAATCTGGCCCAGACATTGGTGGGAGAAAACAAAACCATTTCTTGATTATCCTACCCTGTTAAGCCTTGTATAAACCTGAGAGAAATCTGCATTCCAAATGCCCCAATGTATGATGCTTTATTTTCGTGGCTACGTTGGCTTTATTCTCAAAGCCTACCACGATAATAGTGGTAATTTCAGGCACAAAGCATTTCCACCATGGATATTTAAAGGTAGACAAGAACTTACTCATGGGAAGCAGAAGCATAATGCTTTCCAAGGTAAGAGTATTTTAGAGAAGACCATACTGTCTTCTCCAAAGTCAGGAGGACACTCTGGATGCTGGTTGGATTTTTTTCCAACATAGTTTTTCATGGCTCCATAAGGCTTGTCTACCCACCTCCCTCCTCTCCAACCTAGCATTGAGATGAGTGATGCAATGCTTGATGAGTCCTCTTTTTTGAGAGGAAGGCCTCACTTTGAAGTGTCAAAGGATCAAACTGACTTCCTGTAGAGAGTCTTAGCTGATGATATCTTTGGGAACTTTTCTGACACCTTTCACTTAAAGCTACCCAGGAAAAATCTGGAAACTCCATTATCTGTATTCATACTAAGAGTCAAACGCTGGCAAGGTTTCATGTCATATGCTCCAAGAGCATTTTTTTTCTTCTCAGAGCTCACTTTAGGAGCCTTACAATGAAGCACAGACAAGAAATATGGAAGCCTCAACAGCCTCCTTCGTGAACAATGAATTATTTATGTTAGTGGTCCTGGTTGGGTCTTCTCCTTTGCCACAAATTGATCTATATCTACGTGACCATATCTCAACCTGAAGACCATTTTCTTTGCTAGTAGGCTGGCAGTTTCAAGTTAAAATCTCAAGTAATTATTTCCCCAAGAATAGTAGGGAATTGCAAGGGTCCCCCAAGGACTTGCTGGAGTTGTTCTTTGACAATCCTGTTTTGGGTAGAAGATTCCCACTTCCTCTTGCTGAGGTAGAGGCAGGAGAAACATATGGGAACACAGTTTCAAAACAAAGCAATCCTGGATTCTCTGTTCAATGCTTCCAAGAACTTGCAACAAAACCTGAGCCTCAAAGCCAAATACATTGTTGGATAATGTAAAGCCAGAGGGAGCTATATACAGAGGGCATTAGAGCCTTTCTAGAAGTTATGGTTGTGCTTCCTTTTGGAAAAAGTCATCTCCTAACACCCAACTTTCAGTTTTATAAGGTCTTTTCTATCATTTCAAATCCAACTTCTCATTTCACCTTTTCCTCTGGAACTAGTCATTTTTCTCATCACTAAAGCAGTATTGTAAAGTGCCTTTAGATTGAATTGAAGACTTTTTTTTTTTTGGTGGTGTGGAACAAGCATGGAAAACTCTTGGTTCTCCAGAGTAGAAAAAATTAGCAGTTAGAGAAACCACAACACTGTATGTCCAATAAAGAGTAGATGAGAGGCAGTGGACCTCTTGGTTTGAAGTTCCTGATTTTACAGGAACTTCTGAAACCCTCTTATTTTTGTAAACAATTTTTCTTTTGTAAGTGGAATTTCTTGGCTGATGATTCAGTTCTCCTTTTCTCTCATCCTGCAGGAAACTCAAACTCAGTTGTAAGAGGTGTGGTTGAGCAACTCATCTCAAAATTTGATTTTAGTGGATGCTGAAAATCCCCACGCAAAAGTTTTCTATACTGTCTAAGTGAATAAATCCCATGTAATTTTAAAGTCAGAGAGTTAAGACTGTTACTTCATTTTAAGCAGCTAAGGACACATGGATTTAGTGGAGTCTTTTGAACAGAGACCTTTCAAACAGCCAGTAAAGCAGGGCAGAGGTCACTGAAGACAGTAGGCAACCTGGATTTGTGCTAAGTCCCCCAGTTCTTGCTGGTACCAGAATGTTTCTCAGCTCCTGAAGCTTGCTTGGTCAGCTGACAATTTTCTTAGCCTTTCTGATACTTTCTGATACTTCTGATAATGGGAAGATAGTGTTCGGCACAGTGTTTGCTGAGGCTGTCCATGTCAAAAGACAGACTGCCCCGCTGTCTACTACACTGCACTGCTGGAGATCCGGGTTCCAATTGTCATGCTCTCTGGGAATTTCTTTCCATGACTGACCCAAAGGTCTCACAGCTTTGTGCAGTTTTTGCGCATTAAAATCTATCATGGATCCTTCATGTCCTGCTGGGAGCTGTATTTTAGCTGCTGGCTGTGTCTTCTTTACTAGAAGTCTCTTGCCCTCCTCTATGATCAAATAATTTTCTCCAGTTCCTTTTTCTTCCCTGCTCCACCTATACTGAGGTATACAGTATGCCTTGATGTCGTTTCCATCAGAGTTGTGACGTGTCAAGGACATGCCCAGGAGGAAATATTTTGAGAACAGTAAATTTTGAGGGCCTCAGAAATGTTTCTATCAGATGGCCCTTAGAGCCAGAGGTCATCATAAATCTGTGCAGGAGCAGACTTTCAGCTCTTTTGATTATGTACTTTTAAGATGATCTATACAATTCTGGGACAAACCAGTAGCACAATTAAGCACTCCTTTGGTAGGAAGCACACAAACGTAATCATGCCCAAATAGTCCAGTTTAAGTTTATCTTGCTTCCTATCAGCAAAGAAGAGAGATTCAGTAACATCTCAAAACAATATCCTTTGGCTTAGAATTTAATAGTTTGCAATTCAACGTAGACCAATTAAAAATATTCGTTGGGTTTCTACAATGAGCAAGGAATTATGCTAAAAATTGTATGGTACCCAAGGATGAAGAGGCAGGACAATAAGATAAAGTGAAAAGAAATGAGAAGTCATCAAAAATTTCACAAGAAATTGAATTGACCTGAGAAGGGAGAAAATATACATGAGGAAAAATGGCAAAAGCACAAGAATAAACATATTTTCTAAAGATTTGTTTATTTATACATACAAGAGCTGGGGTGTAGGCCAGAAGTGTGGGGGGGATGGCGAAAGGATTCACCAGAGACAGAGTGGGGAGCAGAACAGGTGGGTCCACTGAAATACACTGCTGTGTATTTCAGGAGCAACAGGTGAGACAGGAGAGGTCTGCTGCGCCATGTGGGAAGTTTCCTGGCTGGGGATTGAACTCGTGCTGCTGTGGCTGCCGATAGCTTCATAGTGCTGAGACTTAACCCCTTGTTAAGAGGAGGCCCCAAGAATAAATATTCTTTATAAGCCTCTATCTTTGGCCATACTTCACTGAAGAGTGATGTTGAGGGTGACAAGAAAAGATAGGAGGGGAAGAGCCTGCTTTCAGATGTGTGAGCACTGGGCACCACAGAAATGTCTCAAGTAGAAAAAAAGTAGGGGTATGTCATTGGCTCAAGATGGTGGGATGGACACACATCTCATTTTGCTGCACCTGAGACATCTCTAAAAACTGACTGTAAAATGTTTTTTAAGGGATATAAAATGGGAAAAAATCACTCTTAAAATTGAGCAAGAGTATGAAAGGCCGTGTCATTTGTTTAAAATGTTTCAAAGGCATAAATCAAGCTAGAAAGTGACTACAGTTTGTCCTCCATCCTTGACAAATGTATTCATAATGATAAAATGTGTATATTCATATCATTGGATACCAAACAATTGTGGAGAGTGCAACTTCAAAACGCATTTTACTTTTGTCAAGGTCATAATCCCCTTTGAGAAGAGGCGCACACATGAGCATCCCAGCCTGGTTTCAGCCTCATTCTCCTCCCCTGACAAGAGGCCTTTCTGGGTGGTCCGCAGGTCCCGAGCGCACACGGGTGACGCAGCCCGATGAGCTGACCCAGGGCAAGACGCTGCCAGGTCCAAGAAGTGTTCTGGGGACTCCGTGGAAAGGGAATTTGGAGATCCAGAGTGTCCCCAAAGTGGATGGCAAAGACCCTGAGTGGGCCTACTCTTTGTTTCAGAGAAGCTTTGTCCCCTCGGGGTGGGAGCAACTCAAAACCAGAGCTCCTCTTGCCCATATCTGTAGCAGCACCTGTGGGGCGAGACACAAGAAGATGGCATGCCTCAATTCTCCTTACTAGGTTAATGGCACTAGGTTAAGGGCCCTAGGCCTGGCCCTTAAGAGTGCTCTACACGGCCCTCCAATTCTCTCTCCTTCTTCATCGGGAGCTTTAGGGCTCTTGTCACAGACGCCACGGCTGGACACCCGCTCCTGATGGACGCAGCCTCGCTCACAGCCCACTGTGACAAGCATGAGAAGTAAAACTGCACCGTGTAAACCACTGAAGGGCCCAGTTTGTGTCAGCTGGCGTTCCTTAGTCTAACACACAGGGGCTCTTGGACTTGGGAGAGGCAAAGTAGCAGCAAAGCTTGTAAACCCCCCGCAGGGGTTTTGACCATAAAGCCAGCAAAAGCAGCCCTCAAGGTTTTGGTAGGCCTCCCCACCCCCATCCCTCCCCCAAGACAAAATTGTTGGGGTATCTGGTGTGAATCAATGTCTTAAGAGGAGATCTAAGACCCTGTTGGGAAATTTGGAGTTGAATTACTGATAATAACATAGAAACGAAGGGCTGGGGGAGGGCCCGAAGTAACTTTAGAAAAATGCAAAATGTGTTTCAGAAAATAAAAATAAGTTATGGTTTGCTCCTTGTCTCGCTTATAAATAGCACATAAAGCCTCACTTTACAAGCACTGACATAGCCACCATGAACAAAAATAGATGGGGATAAAAAAAAATGTGCGAGTGTCAGAGGAGAGTTATTTTTCATATCAGGAAGCCATTCGCTAATGCCTAAAACCCAAAGAATAAAGATAGAACAAAAATAGCATGTAGTTCAGAGGTGTGCCTGTTTTCCTAATGAAAGAATTAACTCGGAGCGATCCTTTCTGACACAGGCCAGAGAAGAAGGAAGAACTGGAAACAAAATTATTTCCAGTTGTCATTGTCGTGTGATTGTTGCCATGAAGGGACTGTTCTTTAGCTAAGCTACTCAGAGAAAGCCTGGCACTGAATGACTTACAGCCCCATTTTTCTCACTGTCCCATTTTCTCAGGCGACCTCTGACCTTCACAGGTGAACTCAAGAGGTGATGTGCCCCTATCAATCATTCTTTCTCTAATAAACCAAAAATCACAACTGTTTTTCTTCCTTTTCCCTTCATATGATGTTGTCAAACTGGTTGGGGTGTATCAGCACATGCAAAGAATTGCCACAGTGGAAATGTGTTCCCTGGCTTTCTTTCTCCATCTTCTGTTAAGTCAGAGCTTCCATAAATTATGGTCCATGGGTCAAACTTGGCCATCAGCTCTTTCTGTGTGGCCTGTGAGCTAAGAATAGTTTCACGTTTCCCTCTTGTCCGTCCATGAATATAAAGCATTAAGAGAGGCAGTGAGACCCGAATCAGAGGTTTCTAAACGAGGAGGACCTGGAAGCTTAGTCTATAGGTTTACAGAGCAAGTGCTAATCAGTTAATTTGTCAAAGACACAGTCTTGCAGCTTCGTGCATTATCTCCAGGGTCTAGTGCAGTGCCGGTCACAGTAAGTGATGGCAAATGCTTGTTAGCCTAATTGTCATCCCAATATCTGAGACATAATAGGTCCTTGGCAAAAGCATGGATGAATGAATAAATGAGTGAATAACTGGGTGAACGACAAGCAGGTATTACTCAGACCTTATTACAAGTGGAACATGGTTTGGGGTAGAGTATAAGAAGTGATCCTTGAACTTAAGATTCTTGAAATGTCGCAAAATGAAGACCTCTCAGGATGCATCGAATAAACAATTCTCAGTTGAATGGTGTAATATGGACTGATGCCTTCAAATTGGGGTACTTGGGCCCTGGGCTACTCTTTCCCGGCATTACAGATTGTCCTTTCTCATTTCTCCCTTTCTATAGACTACCTCCCATTTGTCTGTGGAAGACACACACTTATTTTTCCCAATTCCAACTGTGGCCCACTCTTCTGGGTTCGAACTCCGCCCCCCCCCCCAGCACAATCAGTTTGAAATACTATCTTGATGAAATCAAGGACCAGCCTCAAAAATCTCCCCTTTCCATGGTGTAGATATTTCTGTTAAAGATGAAGTGTGACATTGTAAATGAGGAAACCTTGGCTCCTGTCGTGTGTTAAAATCAGAAATATAGATATGGAATATACCAACTGCAGGCCGCGGACCTGGCTTTCATTTAGTGAGCCATTCTCTTATCACTCACCATCGTGGAGGAATGCACAGCTCTTGAGCCTGATGAAGATGAAACAGACTGCTGATAATGAGAAAAAATTGCTGCGTAAGTAAGAGTAAGAGTAAGTAAGAGCACCCTCTGGGTGCTCTCCCACCAACATATTCACCTAAGTGGCTCTTTTCAGAGGTTCTCAGTGTTTGTCTTTAGGTTAAATCAGTAGCTAGAAAGAAGAACACCAGCGAGTGCTCTTCTTGATGGTTCGTTTCACAGCTGGAATGTTTTCAGGGGCTCCCGATTTATGGGTTATGATGGATATAAGCCTGTGGATAAATTTGTGTGTGAGTCCTGTTAGTTTAAAATCTACGTTTTGTTGACAGCAGTTACAGATGTTTAAACTACACGCAATGCTGATTTTATTTCACCCTGTAAATGTTTACTTCTGTCGACCTTCTGATAGAGAAAGGTGATGATGAGACCCCGGTGAAAAGGTGGTGACCGCATAGCCCTTAGGGGTAGAGAACAGCTCTATTTACAGGAGACAGGCTGGAGCGCAGCATCTAATGAAATCTGTGGTGCCGTTTCTTAATCTCGTGTATTTAATCTCTCCTGCGATGTGTTTTCTATATTATTTGGTAATAGTCCTATAAAAGACAAGAAAACAAATGGGATGGCTGAAACGCAAAAAAAGTGGGAGGCATAATAAGAAAGCTAGTGGCTTATGGGATACTAGCAAAATAGATGGGACATAGCTGGGTTAGACAGTTGGCAAAAAAACAGCATGTGAGACACGAGCAGATTGTGTTGAACAGTCAGTGACCTGTAAGGCATTTTGAAGATAAATAGAGCAAATAGAATGTATGATGGAATAAGCAAGATTTATATACCAATACACATACAAGGAAAGACCAAGTCATAGGATGTGATGACACTTTGGGCATCCTTAATATAGCCCCCTTTGGAGTCTCCCCCTAGTATTCTATTCCGACCCACAGGTGCCCAGCATAAGACACTCAGTCCGTACCCCGAGCTGGGGAGCAGACTGATTGCTGAGCTGTCCCTGGGCCTCGCATCCTTGTGTCGAGTCACTCAGGTGGAGCTAGTGCTGGTGCCAGCTGTGGGCTCTTTCTGGCTGTGAAGCTCTGTTTGGACCTCAGCTCTAGTTCTCATAGCCCCGCCATCAGGGACTATTGGCGCAGGAAAGACATAATGTGAGCACTGCATGACCAAGGTTTGGGCGGTGTGGTCTTTCTGCGCCAGGCTCTAGGGTGTCTGTCCTGGGTCCTGGGCACTTGGCCCTTCCTGGCCCCTTCCTCCAGCACAAGAACTATTAAAAGTTATACGTCACTACTGCATTGGTAGGAAGATTAAGACTGGTATTAAGATCCAGGCTGGGTTACATCCCGCTCCCCTTCTGCTTATAAAAGAAATTAAAACAGTTTTGCGGACTCCTAAAGGTATAGTGGGGACGTTAGGTCTGCTCCCACCTGCCTGCGCTCTACCCTAAGTGTGTTAACCTTCTCATTTCTTTCCCTTCCTTTTCTGGGCTATACTTAAAATAAGCTGTGTGAGTCAAGTGTTTTTTTTTTTTAAAGATTTATTTATTTATACATACAAGCTGGGGTACAGGACAGAGGCGTGGGGCGGTGAGAGGGTTCACCAGAGACAGAGCGGGGAGCAGAACAGGCACAGCGACAGAAATACACTGCTGAGGGGAGCAGCGGGCGAGGCAATCTGCCACACCATGTGGGATTCTCCCCCGCCAGGCATCAAATTCGCATTGCGCGCTGCCCACAGCTCCACAGCGCAGCGCTCAACCGCTGCACCACCAGGGAGGCCCTCATTCAAGTGTTTTAATTTGGCTGGCGAACCTTTCTATGCCCTGACCTCTGAGACAGTTTGCCTGCGCACATACTGGAAGCTTCCATTGCCTCAAGATAATTCCCTCCGCGACAGACCAGACCCCTGCATTTGGCACACACACACTCTCCCCCACCGCCCCCCAGGGCTGAGTGGCGCCCGCCTTTCATCCTATGCCTCCTCTCATCAAGAACTTATAATCTTAACTACACCATAAATGTTGTACGGTTCCAAGATAAATAAGGAAAATGAGCAAATAGATTTATGTATGATTTTGTAAGTTATAAGTATGTTAAGTTAATGACATTAGGTTGGCATAATTTTAATCCTGACAACTTTTAGTGATTGAACTTGCAGTATTCTAAGCTTACTGTGGTGTATGGTGTCTTTTTGGAGGGATGTTGCTTTAATTTTTCAATCTAATAATCTTATTTTTTTATTTTTTGTTTTCTTTTTTGTGTAGGAGAACTGGGGTGTAGGCCAGAAGTGTGGTGGTGGGGGGTGGCGGTGAGGTGTGGGAGGTGGCAGGATTCACCAGAGACAGAGTGGGGAGCTGAACAGGCAGATTGACTGAAATACACAAATAAGGGGAGCAGTGGGCGAGGCAGGAGAAGTCTGTTGCACCATGTGTGGCAGCCCATTGCCCGTGGATTGAACTCAGGCCATAGCGGTGACAGCGCTGAGACTTAACCTCTAGGCTACCAGGGAGGCCCCATTTTTGAAGGGATTTTATAACAAATGCATTTATTTGGATAAAAAATTACATTGGAGTTTTTTCTCTGAAAGGAAATCTAATTTGATTGATTGACGTGTTAAGGAGAACTGAATAAGCAGCTCATGTTTTGACTACATATTCTATATGCACAATGTGTAAGAACATATGATCAGAAAAATGAAGTTAAATATATTTTCATCGCATTTCCCACATATATTGGATTAAAAAAATAACTAAAAAACAACCCTCAGAGGAAAGTGGCTTTCGGTCTTGGTATAAACTTCCTCCCTCCCGGTATTTGGCATGACCTGGTTTCAGTGACTTCTGGGATGGGCAGAATGTCCATGCCCTAATCCCTGAAAACTGTGAATATGTTACACTACATGGGTAAAGGGATTTTGCAGATGTGATTAAGGATGTGGACCTTAAGCTAGGGAGATTTTCCTGGGTTATTCAGGTGCACCTGATCTAATCGGTCAGGCCTTTAAAAGCAGTGAACTTTGCTCCAGCTGGGGATAGAAAAAGAAGACAGAAAAAATTGAAGCATGAGAAGTATTTTTCTCACTGTTATTGGCTTGAAAGATAAAGGGGACCGTGACCAACTCTCTCAAAGTTAAGGACAACCTCTGGCTCATTGCTCACAAGGAAACAGGGACCTCAGTCCTACAACCAAAAGGAACTAAATTCTGACAACAACCAGAATGGGGCTGGAAGCACACTCTTTCCCAGAGCCTCCACAGATGAGATGAGATTTTTGCTTTGAGACCTGGGAGAAGAGAAGCCAGGCGAGCCATTCCTGCCTGCAGAACTGTGAAATAATAAATTTGTGTTGCTTAAAATTACTAAATTGGTAGTTATTTGTCATGCCAGCAATAGAAAATGAATATCTGCCACCCTACCTTTCAAGAGAGTGCCCTGCCTGCAGCTGACTTGTTTCCTTGTTAATTTTCAACTTTATTCCCTCTGGGAAAGTAGTTTTTACAGAGAAAAACCTAACTGTCCATGCTTCCTACTGTCTTACTGACTCTAGTAGCACTCATTTGAAATAAAACCTAATTCAAAGAGATTAGTTTCTAAAAACATTTATCCATCATCTATCTATCTATCTATCTATCTATCTATCTATCTATCTATCTATATCTATCTATCTATCTGTCTATCTATCTAAATGATCTGGTCATTGGGTGGAAGAATCATGGCTTTCCATGGTTTATCCAGAAGACCTGTGCTCCAGCTCTGTGAAAGGAGCTAATGAACCTGAACTCAACATAATGCAGCCAAGGACTAGGTCCTTTGTAATGGAAGGGAGGAGTGAAATAATACATTCTTAAACAACTCCAGCTCCCAGTAGATTGGACACACCACAGATTCTAGAATAATCAAGAGTTCTTCAAGTTTGAGTCTCATTCTTGAGTCTATTGCTGGCCCATGGTAAGCATGAGGAGTGTGAATGGTTCCTGTTCAATTCATTCTGCTCCTCTGTTGTCCCAAGTCCAATGTCTCTGGCTTAGTGGCAGTCTCCTAGGTTCAGTCCTCTTGCAGTATACTGGAAAAAAATCCCTCATCTTAGATACATGTTTTTCCCATTCCCTATACTCCCACTTAGTTCCTTGTCTCCAGAATCCTACCTCAGGCTATCGGGATCCTTCCAAGCCACTGGTTAGTCTTTCAGTTCCATCTGATGCTTCTCTGGAAGAGAATGAAGTGAACAGGTGGAGAGCAAGGAGGGAGCTCTTCAGCCCCTTTGGGTAGAGCTATGAAGCAAGCAGCCCTTGGATATTGCCAACATGAACCTCCTCGCTTCATAATTCCAATGAATTATGCTCGGCTTCATTTTTGATTCATCTACCATCTTGAGCTGAATTGCCCAAAACTACTTATATTATTATAACTTTGTTACATGCCATAAAACAAGATAACAATTGGGACATGAAGGACAGGACTATGAGAGGCAATGGCAGTTGAAGAGAGATGCTGTATGGACAGAACTGTGAACCCCCAGTTAACAGATAACATCAGCCCGTGGCAACTCCACAGGGTGAGACATGGAAAGTTCCCTGACTTTACTTTCCATCTAGTCTTCTGAAGGGCTTCCCAATTACATATTCTCAACTAGAAGACAGAGAAGGGGGAAACCTTTTATATAGCCTATGTAGGCCAGTTTTGCCGAGCACAGAGCTACCTGGAGAGTGGATCTGGAGACTAGTGGGGGATATGAGTGGCACTGAACAGTATGGCACTAGAGATAGCCAGAATCCCACTTTGGCTCACTGCATAAGGCATCATAGTACTATAGGAGACAGGTGCAGAGACTGGCAGGCCCGGGATGCAGTAGGAGCTTTGGTCTTAGGAATCTAAAACACTTGCCCCAGAGTACCATTCTGAAGGAACTGGCAAATGGCATCACAACTAGTGGCCTTGGGGCACTGAGGGACATCCTGCTAAGTATCTTGACTCTAGCAAATGAATGTGGGCACTTCAGTGAGAATTCTGTCCCTGCTTATAACTATGGCGATTTATACTCTGAAAACAGGATGCCCACACACGTCTACACACATGTACTCACCACTGGGAATTAAGGTGAGGAGTGTACAAGGCACTTTTGTCATTTTTATCTTACTTATAAATATATCCTTTACTGTGGTAACAGCCTTTGACATATAGAAGTTGGCTTCTCAATTGTCACATACCTATGAAATAACACTGCCCTTTTTTTTTAATTTTTTTTTTTTTACATACAGCTGGGGTACAGGCTAGAGGTGTGGAGTGGTGAGAGGCTTCACCAGAGGCAGAGTGGGGAGCAGAACAGGCAGATCAGAAATACACTGCTGAGGGGAGCAGCAGGCGAGGCAGGAGAGGTCTGCCGCACCATGTGGGATTCTCCCCAGCTGGGTGTCGAACTCGCGTCACTGCTGCTGACAGCTCCACAGCGCAGCGCTTAACTGCTGCGCCACCAGGGAGGCCCATAACACTGCCCTTTTAACTACAGCTGGGCAACTCAGGAATGGGTGGTTGACCTATGTCAAGCCAATATGAACCCTTCCCTAGTATTACTTTCTAGCCTGGGGGAAGGAGGCATTACTAAATGGATAGCTGGTAACTTTATCTCCTACTTCCTGCCATGTGGAAGAAGTCATCTGTTTTGAGGGGAAATAAAACCCAGGAGACGCAAGGGCCAGATGTAGGGAGAGTTCAGGGTGTGCTAATTTCAACTTCTCTTGAGTTCCAGTTGCAACTCGGACCTTGTTATTTGATTGTTCAATACAATTGTTGGGGGGAAAAAAGGACGTCTGCAACAAACTCCACAGGAAGGTTTACGGACCCCCACCTCAAGCCGGAGAGATCCAAGACCCCTAGGGCTACAAATCCCAGAATTCCATCATCATCCAGAAGAGAGGATTACTGGAAACTGAGGGGTGGAGTTAAGCAGACATGTTGGCTATGTAACGAGGGCTTTTGACCTTGGGGGTCTCTTGCTTCTCGCTGGGCTACAGCGTGCCATTGGGGTTTCCAGCTCTTCAGATCTGGTAGGACATATTTGGAGATTTATCTCTCCCCCTCACTTTCTCTTTTGTCCCTGAGTTATTCATTTTTTAAATTTCCCTTTCTTTTGTAAATAAACCCTTTTGTTAACCTTTTTGTGAGTGCCTGCAATTGTTCTTAATATAAGTCCTTTTTAAGTGCACGGGTGA
Source organism: Scalopus aquaticus (assembly GCA_004024925.1). Taxonomy (NCBI): domain Eukaryota; kingdom Metazoa; phylum Chordata; class Mammalia; order Eulipotyphla; family Talpidae; genus Scalopus; species Scalopus aquaticus. Next base: position 36,457 of record PVIJ01015247.1, read on the forward strand.
GAACCCACAGTCAGGCACCCCATTGTATATCGGGGTTGCCTTGTAACACTTTGATAATGCAAATTGCTCTTTTATTCCCTAGTGTCTTTTCAATAAATATCTACCTTTTTTTGGTCAAAGCTAGCTACAGTTGAATATCCAATAGAGTCCCAACTACTGTAGTTGACAGTTCATTCTAAATCTGCCTGGACAGTTGGGATCAATGGCAGGAAGTCAGAAGCCAGAGAGACCCTTTATGGACAGAGGAGGGACCGAGAGAAGCTTGAGTCAAGCGCTGACACGGAAAGGATGGGAAGGATTCTTTGGTTACAGGATATTCAGAGAATAGCATGTGCAAAAGGGTGGTGGTCCTCATTCCAAAGGCAAATTGACAGGAAAAAGAGTAGTTGGGGTCCTAATGTGCGTAGGGGGACACAAGGTTGCAAAAGACCTTCACTACTGAGGATGTTGAATGTCAGGCTGAAAAGGCTGGGCTGATTCTAACAGGAAGCCACTGACGTTTTTGAACATGGAAGAGTTGTGTTTTAGGAATAGCTGGGATTATGCAGGGTTGTCGCAACCTAGACCCCCATATTGTCTTGACAAGGTCACTCTATGGGCGGAGCCTTCAAAGAAGTGTTCCCAAAGTCAGGATGCGATATTTCTTCTTGCAAATAAATTTAAGTATAATTTCAGGAGAACAGTAACTAAGTTTCTCCACTATGCCTGCAGACATAACCTCTCCATTGCCTAAGACCCCATGATTGGGT
>PVIJ01015248.1:0-37202 GCA_004024925.1 Scalopus aquaticus
GGACTCTAAGGTGACTAAGGGGAGCAAGCAGACAGCACCGTCACTGGCGTTGCAGGAAGGCCCCAGCAGAAAGCGGTTTTGCAGCCTCCGAGTGCCAGCTGGGCACCACACAGCTGCGCACAGCTTCCTATACATGGAAGAGTGTCCGATACCTCTACTTGGTCGAGACCTTTTAAGCAAATTAAATGCACAAATTACCCTCTCACTCCAACATCAGAGGCTTCACCTGCAGGTACCTCCAGAACATGCTCTACGTTTCCAGATGTTACTTACTCAGAATGTCCCACCAAAAGGTGAAGTGCTACCATCAGAAATCGCTGAAAGAGTAAGTAAATGGGTATGGGCTGATGGGACCCCAGGACACGTGAAAAATGCAGAGCCTGTAAAGATAGAAGTTATAGAGGGGAGCAAAACTCCAAGGAGGAAGCAATACCCCTTAAAAGGAGAGGCCTTAAGAGGAATTGAACCTGTGCTAAAAAGGTTCCTTCAATCTGGACTCATTCAGCCCTGTCGCTCACCATATAATACTCCAATTTTGCCAGTAAAGAAACCCCATACAGGCGAGTACCATTTTGTTCAAGATTTAAGGGCCATAAATGAAATTGTCCAAGATATACACCCAACTGCGCCTAATCCCTACACCTCATTAACTGCCATACCTAGCAATTTTGGTTGGTTTTTAGTATTGGACCTTAAAGATGCCTTTTTCTGTATACCAACTGATGTCCGGGATCAACTGCTTTTTGCTTTTGAATGGCAGGACCTTAAGTCCAAAAGCATTCTCCAATATTGCGGGACTGTGCTTCCGCAGGGGTTTAAGAACTCCCCTACTATTTTGGGGGAAATACTAGCCAGGGATCTCAGGAAGGTTCAATTAAACCAGGGCATCTTATTGCAATATGTAGATGATTTTTTAAAAAAGATTTATTTTTTATTTATACATACAAGCTGGGGTACAGGCCAGAGGCATGGGGTGGCGAGAGGGTTCACCAGAGACAGAGTGGGGAGCAGAACAGGCAGATCAGAAATACACTCCTGAGGGGAGCAGCGGGCGAGGCAGGAGAGGTCTGCCGCGCCATGTGGGATTCTCCCTGTCCGGGCGTCGAACTTGCGTCGCCACTGCCAACGGCTCCACAGTACAGCGCTTAACCGCTGCGCCACTGGAGAGGCCTCTGTAGATGATTTATTAATTGCAAGTCCAGACTACGAATCTTGTCTGGAAAATACCGTAGTAGTACTGAACCACTTAGCAGATTGTGGTTATAAGGTGTTGCCTCAAAAGGCACAAATAGGTAAACAAACGGTGACATATTTGGGGTTTGAGATTAAGAAAGGCAAACGGAGCTTAATGACAGAAAGGAAACAGGTACTTTCAGCTCTTAAAGTCCCCAGCAACCGAAGGCAGCTGCGTGGATTTTTGGAAATGGCTGGGTTTTGCAGGATTTGGATTCCAAATTTTGGATTAATAGCGAAACCCTTATATGATGCTCTTAAAGGCCTTGAGTCAGAGCCTTTGTCCTGGACTCAGGAATGTCAAAGAGCCTTGGATAGAATTAAAGAAAAGTTGATCTCAGCACCAGCATTAGGGCTACCAGATCTTAGGAAGCCGCTCAGACTCTGTGCATGAGAGACAGGGAATTGGCCTGGGAGTGCTAATCCAATTGTTAGGACCAGAAATGCAGCCCGTTGCATATCTGTCCAAACAATTGGACCACACCACTGAGGGATGGCCTCCATGTTTGCGTGCTGTAGCTGCCACTTGCGACCTTCTGCATGAGGCGGAAAAATTTACGTTGGGTCAGCCCATCACTGTTTTTGTGCCACATCAGGTTTTAACATTGCTAGAACAGAGAGGTGGACTTTGGCTGACTGCTGGGTGAATGGGAAAGTACCAAGCAGCTCTGTTGGGCAATCCTAATGTAAGACTGAAGGTATCTAATTCTTTGAATCCTGCTACACTGCTTCCGAGCAATGTAGACGAACCTGAGGATGTGAACTTAATCCACAACTGTCTAGAAACGATTGACTCAGTGCATGCTAGCCGACCAGATCTGACGGACCAGCCTCTGCCAGATCCAGAGTGGGAGTTGTTTACAGGTGGAAGCCGCTTCGTGGAGCATGGCCATTGATGTGCAGGATATGCCATGGTGATGCTACAGGAGACCATAGAAGCCAGGGCTCTTCCAGCAGGTACGTCAGCACAGAAAGCTGAATTAATAGCCCTGACCCGCGCCCTGGAACTCTCTAAGGGGAAGAGAGTCAATATATTTACTGACCCAAAGTGCTCTTTCATGATCCTCCACATGCGGGGCCATCTGGAAGGAGCGAGGGCTCCTTACCGCCAGTAACAAAGATGTCAAACACCCTTTAGAAATTCTGGCCTTGCTAAAGGCAGTAGCTTTACCATCAGCTCTGGCCGTGCTGCATTGTCCCGGCCACCAAAAAGGTGGGTCTGATATGGCAAAAGGCAACAGGGCAGCTGATCGAGTGGCTAAGGCCGCCGCCCGTTCTGCTCCAGGGTGCGCTCATCCCTCTCGTGGACTTGACTCGTTACGTCCCGGAATACACTGAGCGGGATGAGGAGAGAGCTCGTAAATGGGGATTTACTGAGGTTGGCCCCAGCTCTACTTGGAGAGTAAACTCCCATGGGATGATACTACTCCCAGAGGCCTTGGTATATCGGGTGTTAAAACATTTACACGAAGGATCCCACTATGGGAGAGATGCCCTATTAGAGACAGTGCGCCCATATTTGAGGGGCCCACATTTACATGAAATAGCACAACGGATCACCCGGGGTTGCCAAATATGCGCCAGGAATAACCCCAAGACTGATTCGTGCCCTAAAGCCACTGGGGTTCAATATCGGGGCAAGTGCCCTTTTGAGGACTGGCGGGTGGATTTTACGCAGATGCTTAGAACCAGCGGCAATTTCAGATCCTACTGGTGTTTGTGGATCCGTTCTCAGGGTGGGTGGAAGGATTCCCTGCCAAGACAGAGAAAGCTTCTGAAGTAGCTGAACAGCTGCTAAAGGAAATAATCCCTCGCTTTGGATTGCCTGGCTCCATCCAAAGCGATAATGGGCTTGCGTTTGTCTCTGAGGTTAATCATGCAGTAAGCAGTGTGTTACAGATCAACTGGAGATTACATGCTGCATGGAGACCACAATCCTCTGGACAAACGGAAAAAATGAACCACACCTTGAAGAAAACCTTGGCAAAACTGTGCCAAGAAACACAGCTGCATTGGGACCAGGTACTATCCCTTGCCCTCCTTCGGGTAAGAGTGGCACCTAGAAGTGGGCTACAGCTAAACCCTTTTGAAATTGTGTTTGGGAGACCCTTCCAGGCCTCAGCTCTGAAAGCCACTCCGGAAATAGAACAAGACAGCAGGATTACACAATATGTGAAACATCTCCAGGAGGTTCTGTCAGTAATTCATGACTTTGCCATCTCGAGGATCTCTATGCCTCCTGATGAACCACTGCGTCCCTTCAGACCTGGAGATCAGGTCTTACTTAAGACTTGGCAGACTGGAGATGCTCAAAATCAACTGTCAGAAAAATGGACTGGTCCACATGATAGTTTACTAAGTACACACACGTATTTTACTAAGTACACAGAGAGCTCATAATTGGGGGCCTTAAAACTCGCGGGCATAAAACCTTGGGTACATCATTCCAGAGTTAAGAAAGCCCCAGAAGAAACTGACCCAGAGGAGAAAACCCATTGGTCTTACGAACCCATTGAGGACCTGAGGTATCTGTTTAAGAAAAAGAAAAACACTTGAACATTGTTAACTTTTCTTTTCCAGCTACTATAGCAGGATATTCCTCAAATTACTCTTTGGAAAAACCCTGAGATGACAAACATGCTCTAACCAATCTTTTTCCTTTCAAAGTTTAGGAGATGTAAAAACATCTAGGGTCATGAAATTATGCTGGCATTATTTTTATTCTTTTTTTATTTAATTTTTATTACATAAAGGCCTTCAATCTTGATTTTGGTATTTCTTTTTAACTTTTGTTTTTTTTCTTTGAGACTTTCTTTTGTTTTTGTTTTTGTTTGTTTTCTGTTTTGCCTATGTAAAACTGCAGTTGAATATTCCACGTGGCATGACTAAGAGCTCTGTGTGTCTATATGTTGTATGTCTGTACATCTTTTCCTTGTGACTAAATGTCTTAACTTCTAGAGGTTGGCGCCGATGGAAAAAAGGGTAAAACTTTGGCATGCACACAAGGAAATGTTAACATTGGTTTTCTGAAAATTGCAAAACCTTTCAGTACCTGAAATGTATGTAAATTGTCAATTTTTGATTGTTGTCTTACACTATTGTATACTTAAGTGGTCTGATATCTGCAGAAATTGTTTCTGACAGAAATTTGTTTCAGGAATATCTCAACTGATTCCAATTGATGAAACTTTCGATAGTAGAAATTTCCAAGGGACTAAACAGACTGTTGGGGAGACAAACCAGAATTTTAGTAAGTTTTGTTTAATTTTGCTTTGACTTGGTTTTCTTGTTTTGACTAACCAGGTTCTGCAGCATTGTTGCATTTTTTTTTTTTAAGATTTTATTTATTTATACATACAGCTGGGGTACAGGCCAGAGGTGTGGAGTGGTGAGAGGCTTCACCAGAGACAGAGCGGGAAGCAGAACAGGCAGATCAGAAATATACTGCTGAGGGGAGCAGCGGGCGAGGCAGGAGAGGTCTGCCGCACCATGTGGGATTCTCCCTGGCTGGGCGTCGAACTCGCATCGCTGCTGCTGACAGCTCCAGAGCGCAGCGCTTAACCGCTGCGCCACCAGGGAGGCCCCATTGTTGCATTTTTTTAAAAGCAGGATTAACTTATGTTTGCATTTTCTCTCCCCTTGATACCAACATAGTATTAACAATGGTGGTAGTGATCTTTACTACTTATGGTAGAGTCTATTTTTGCATAATTTCAATTGGGAATTTTGCCGTCTAAACTGAAGAAATTGGAAATGTGTTTCATCATACAGCTTTGATTGGAATTCTTCCAGGAAGTCGAACTTGAACAGAGCCAAGAAGAGGGGGACCTGTTGCTCTGTTTGTGAGGTTCCAGAGACCTCCAAAGGAGGTAAGGGAGCTTGCCTCCATTGGCAAGACTTGGACGACCCGGAAAAGGAAAAAGCCCTGGGAACCTCGAAAAGAGGAAACCCCAGGCAAAGTCTGGTGCGACTGGCTTTTGTTCCTGAAACCTGCACGGACTGAATGTCAAGGGTTCAGTCCTATCCTACATGGAGTATTCCAACAAAGCTGGCTAAAATCGCTGTTTTGGTTATTCTGCCCTGTGATATTATGCAAAAATAGGTGAAATGGACTGAAAGTAGGTTGAGTTTGCAAATATTTTGCTGTATTGTTGGATAAAAGTTGGGATCGAGGTGGAGAGAACTTGTTTTTAGATAAGGAATGAAGGAATTTTGTTTGCCACACTGCACAGCACCTGGAGACTGACTGTTATTTTCTTTTTCGAACTGGAACCCTAAAATATTGTCATCTGAGACTGCACCCCGACATCCACCTATTTGACCATCATCACCATAGAAATGGTGACAAAAATGAAAGGGGGGAATTGTTGGGGGGAAAAAAGGACGTCTGCAACAAACTCCACAGGAAGGTTTATGGACCCCCACCTCAAGCCAGAGAGATCCAAGACCCCTAGGGCTACGAATCCCAGAATTCCATCATCATCCAGAAGAGGGGATTACCGGAAACTGAGGGGTGGAGTTAAGCAGACATGTTGGCTATGTAACAAGGGCTTTTGACCTTGGGGGTCTCTTGCTTCTCGCCGGGCTACAGCGTGCCATTGGGGTTTCCAGCTCTTCGGATCTGGTAGGACATATTTGGAGATTTATCTCTCTCCCTCACTTTCTCTTTTGTCCCCGAGTTATTCATTTTTTTATTTCCCTTTTGTAAGTAAACCCTTTTTGTGAGTGCCTGCAATTGTTCTTATTATAAGTCCTTTTTAAGCACACGGGTGAGAACCCACAGTCAGGCACCCCATTGTATATGGGGGTTGCCATGTAATAGGAGGAGAGGGCGGCTGGTCCAGCCCTGGGGCGCAGCTCCGAGGATTGATTTGGAAGGCACCCTGAGCTGTGGTCCTGGAAAGGTTGGTCTTTAAGGGATTGAGTGCCTTGCAGTCCCGCCCTAGCGAGTGGAGCCATGGCCAGCTCACCGAGGAAGACAGCCCCCAGCAGGGACAGAGGCAGCGATCGAAGGTGAGGCCCGAGCATGAGATCTGGCACTCCTGCCCCTGCAGCGTGGGGCACGGGAGGGCTCGCTGCCCTGCGGGGTCTGGGGTGGGTAAGGGCTGGGAGCTGCGGGGTGCTGAGTTTGTAGCGTTGGAGGAAGCTAGTCAGAGGCAGGTGTTAATTACAGTACAACTTTATTAATACTGGAATCTTCACAGTGCATTTGTTACTTGTAGCAGTGACTAAATCCTGGAGGGGGGAGGGGGAGAAGGAGAGGTTCATTTATCCAAAAACCGACAGAAAGAAAAGAAACGAGATGGTTCAGATGGGAGGGGGGTGGGAGGGGCGAGACCAGGTGTGTGTGGGTGGGTGGAGGGAAGAAAGGGTGAGTAGGAACCAAGAGGGGAGTCCTGGGGTGGGGAAATAAATTAAAAAAAAAAGGAACAAGTTAACAACAGCACCAGAAAAGTTACTTCAGTCAAAAGACGCTTTTGAAAAGAATATTACTCTGTACAAAATGAAAAATAAAACGAACGTAAAGAAGTCCCCCAAATCAAAGTATGTGACGCGGGATGGTTGGCTCGGATCCCGAGGGGGCGGCCTACGCACGTGTGGGCACTAAGTGGAGAAGGTCACAGGGAATGGAGGGGTTATGTACAGCCCGGTGGGGTGGGCTTGGCAGGGTGAGAAGGGGGCAGAGGAGCATGGGGGGGCCACATGCACCCCCTCCCTGTGCCTCCAGAGGCATGCTCTTCCTCACAGGGACCTGGCCTTCCCCCAACCCCAACACACACCTCCTGCGGCCCCTAATCCTGTTCACATCACACATCCTGCCCCTCACACTATCAAGCCACCCCCCGCACAACCCCCATGAAGCCCTGGGCGCGAGGTTGTACGGCCCACCCCAGAGCTTCCTAAACTGGCCACCTGTTCTCTGGGCTCCCTCAGGCCCTCCTTTGTCACCGGGGCCCCTCCCCAGGTGGCTCAGCAAGGCCATTCTCAGACCTAGCGACTTACAGGTTCATTCTCCATCCACCCTTGTGGCTCCAGCCACTCGGGGGCACCCTTGATTCCCCAGAACCCCCTGCCTGGAACCCAGCTCCCGGCACAAGAACTACCAGGAGCTCCAGCCTGGTGCTGGGGGCTCACACCATCCGCATCCAGTCCAGGAAAAGCCTGCTTTCCTGACGCCAGCAGGCCCCTGCCCTGTGGCCCTAACCCCCGTGAGTGCCGAGTGCCGGCCTGCTCCCTAGAGAAGCCCTCTGGCCCTCTCCCTGGGCCCACGTGCTTTTACCTGCTTAGAGTTGGCTTGACCTAGTACCCCATGGGAAGTTCTCCCCACCCCACCCTGTCCCCTCAGGACCTGAGCTTGGGGGGAGGGGATGTCCTGGGATGGCATCTCCTCTGGCAACAGAGAGTCAAAGCCAATTTCCCCCACTGCCCCTCCACCCCTGTCACCCTCAGACCACAGATAGGCCAGGCCCTGCCCCAGCCCTCTTCAGCCTTATTTTGGCTACTCTGCTCTGATCGCTGGAGAGAGGTCCACTGCCCCTTGGCTTCCTCCTGCTGCCATGGGCCACCAGGCCCCTGTGGGGACCCCTGTCCCTCAGGCACTCTGACACACCCTGTACTGTCCACCCTGTCCCCACACGCAGTCCTTGTCCAGTCAGCTCCATTTTATTGTTATATCCATAAAAGACCCCCCCCCATCCCAACACCCTCTACAGCTTCAGCCCTCATCCCCAAAGGTGACTGAAACCAGGACCAAAGTGCCACCAGAGTCCCAACATGCTCAGATGAGGACGGACATCTGAAAGCAGCTCCTGCCTGCCTGGCCAGATGACCGGGGCCTCTGGACGCCTCTCCCTGCTGCCCATCCAGACCCCCGCCCCCTCCCACACCTGAGGGAGGGAAAGCTGCCTAGGGGGCTGCCTCCTCTAAACAGAGACCCTGCGTGTCTTCTCCAACTCCACTTGGGCCCTGAGGCCTCCTTCCCCATGGGTGGGCAGCCTCTCAACTTCAACCTGACCCCCAACCAACCAGTCTTTGAAGTTTTTGGCAGGCTGTCGACCTGGCCCCTCCACAGCCAGCCTGTCTCCACTGGATGGAGGGAGCCTGGAGAGGCAGAGGGAAGGGAGAGTGAAGGAGAGAGGATCAGTCAGGGGCTCAGCATTCAGGAAAAGCCTGAGGCCTTGCAGGCCCCCGGAGAAGCTGGGCCTGGGGCTGAGCAGTGGCCCGGCTGGTCCCAGCAGCAGCGGGCAGCCTCTACCATGGGTGGGGAGTGCGGCCTGGGGCTCACTGAGATGTGGAAAAGGCCAGGCCTGTGAGGAGGAAGAGGACAGAGTGGGCAAGAGAAGTATAAAACAGACTCCAAATCCTGTTTTCCGCCCACAGGCTTCATCCCAGCCTGGTGTTCAAGAAGTCACTTCCTGTTTCAACGCTGAAATCCAGGCTGGGCATCTCTTCATAAAGTGGCTTTGCCTCAAGTGACTAAAAACAGGCACGGCCCTCTCCTGGCTGTGCCTTTGCTGAGCTGCTTCCAGGCCAGGCTGCCTGGTGCGCCCCAGGTCAGAGGGTGGGAGGGCGGCACCATCACAAGATGCGGGGCGCCGACCTGTCATTGGTGATGGTCCTGCGGAGCCGCACCCCACGTCGGATGGCCACCAGCATGTCTTCGGCTGGGGGGTCACTGGTGGCAGCTGGGGGTGGGGTGGGCGTCTCTTCTGCAGGGGTGGCCGACAGAGCAGTGGGGAAGGGAAACTGGCCCTCTCCCAGGGCATGGGCGCCGGCCACCAGCTCCCCCAGCTTCTCCACCAGACTGTGCCGATTGGCAGCCAACTGCTGCTGCTCCTCCTCAGCCTCGGTGCCCAGCCCTGCCCCTTGCCCCTGGTAGCCGGTGGCCTCTGGGGACGGGCTGGCCCAGGCAGTGTTAGGCAGGCTCAGCCGCTTCGGGGAGGCCTTGGCCAGGTCCGGTGCAAGGGGTGAGGCGGCCTCATCAGTATAGAAGACACACTCCTCACTGCCTGCCCGTGTGGGCCCTGTATAGCCGGGGGAGTCGGGCACGGTGGGCGTCTTCACGGGCACAATGGGCGGCCTGATAGGGATGGGGCCAGCGCTGGAGAGGGCACGGCGCACGGTGGGCTTGGTGGAGGGCGTGCGGCGAATGGTGGCCACACCGGGAGGCGCGCCCGAGGGCAGGCCAGAGGTGGAGGGCAGCCCGGCAGTGGGCAGCCCGGCAGTGGAGGCCGGGCGCTTGGTCTGGATCAGGCGGCGGTAATTCTGGGCGATGTTGCTGTTACGCGGGATGGTGGATGATTTGTCGAACTCGGGGGGCCCCTCGCCGTCTGCATCCCCGTTCACCGAGTAGCAGTCGTAGTCAGAGCCTGGGGGTTTAGGAGGCAGTGGGTCTGGGCGTCGGGGCTGAGGGGGCCTGGTGACAGTCACCCAGCCCGGCGCCGAAGGCCTACCTTGGGAGGGGATGGTGTCCTCGGAGCAGGAGGGTGTGGTGGTCTGCGTGCTGTAGCCGCTGGAGTACTGCAGGGAGTCTCGGCTGCTCTTCTGGTGCTCCAGGCTCAGGCCGCGGGTCAGCACCATGGCCAGGTCGCTGGCTGCAGGGGACACCTCCTCACCATGCTGGGGGAGGGCAGGGGATATATCTCCGGCTGAAGCCTTTCCCCCTTTTCTCCACCCAGCCTGAACTCCAGGCAGACCCCACCTAGTGATGGGAACTGGTCCCAGAGCACCTGCCTGGCCTGCCCGGGAAATGCCGCCTACCTTGGCTGCAATGGTGGCCGGGGACATGCGGGGCCTCGGTGCCTCCTCCCCGCTGGGGCCCAGGGTGCCCCCACTGGCGGGGCCTGGCTCTGTGTCCCGGAGGAGCTCCACGCGATCCCTCCTCCTCTGCAGGGTGGTGCCCGCGGGTTGCTCGGGGCCAGTCTTGGACCAGTCCTGCAGGTACGGGGGAGCGTCAGTGGGACTCCCGGCCCTGCTGCCGTGGCCCGGGGCCTTTCACTGTACACAGGGCTCGCGGTTTCCAGGCCCAAGGGAGGGCCCAGATGCACAATGACGGCGAGGGGAAGAGCATGGAGGGTGCTGTGCCCCTCGGACCCGTCAGGCCCAGACCCCAGGAGCCAAAGATGTGTCTGTGGGGAACGGCTGCAGGGGTGCCCAGGTGGGGAGCACTAACCGAAGTGGGGGAGCTGCACTCGCTGACCGACTGGCAGGTTTCGGAGGCCTCGGAGGACGCAGAGCTGGAGGACTTCTGCCATGCGGAGGTGAGCAGGTGGGAGCACAGCACAGGGCGGGGAGGCGGGAGGAAAGAATAGGCCTGGTCACTGCGAGCACGCACTCGGCGGCAGGTTCAGCACCCTGCCCTGTGAGCCCCCAGGGCCAGTACCCAGAATGCAAAAAGGTGCTGACCCACCCCATGGCCCAGCCCAAGCACCACAGACTGTGAGGATGGAAGGACTGCCTGCTGGTGGCCTGGATGTGGTGGGCAAGGGACCCAGCCATAAGAAGGACAGCATGGGTGGCGGCCAGCTTGAGCAGCTGGTTGTTGGTGTCACCCTGCACATGGTAAGCCACACAGATGCCAGGTCAGCAACGCTACAAGTCAGCTTAGGGAGATGTCAGGGTTGGAACCACATATCTGGCAGCTGTGGGACAGAACATAGTAATATAGGCAGGAGGGTGCTAGATAAAAGGCTCAAGGACCTCAGACAATCCAAGAAGAGGGTCCAGCAAAGGAGAGTGACAGGAAGCTGCTGCTGCAGTGCAAGGAAAGTCAGGAAAGGCTAATGTGGCGGGGTGGCAGCGGCGGGGGCACATGCTGCTGTAGGGGACCTCGCACGTGAGTGCGAACCAGGCTTTGAGAACTGTTTCAGCATGTGGAGGCACAGGGTCATTTAAGAGGGGACTGAAATGTGCACAGGAGATGCTGGATGGGGGGGCGGGGCGGCTGATGGACCAGGCACACTGGAAGCCCTCAACTCAAAACAAGAAGAATGAAGAAAAAAGAAGCAAAAGCAGAAACAGCACCACAAACTCCTGAGCATGTGTGACCAGCAGGGTCCCCAGCATAGATGGGGACTTCAGTGTAGTGGCTGGGACACTGTCAAGTGGCTAAGTGGAGAACTCACTCTGTGGTGACCCAAACAAAGTAGGACATATCCATAGCCCCCCATCCTTGCCAGATTTTCTAAATCATCCTTGATTTAGACTCCCAGATTCTTTTCGGATTATGCTGAATTAAGATCACCAAAATAAAAAGGAAACAAAACAACATAGGAGAGGATTCAGAGGAAACAATAAATACATTTAGATTTTTACCAATATAATTGTTAAAAAAAAAAAATCAATGGAAAAAGTATTTGAAAAACACTGGAAAAATCCCACGCTCATTGATGACAAACAAAAGCCAAGTTACTTAAAGTAGGACTAGAAAGGAAATTCTTTAAACTGATAATGAGTATCTACAAAAATTGATACTTTTCTCTCCAAGATGGGGAAAAGATAAGGATGCTCACTGCCACCGTGACTATTCGGCACTGGGAGTCCTAGCAGTGAAATAATAAGAAAAAGAAGTAAAAAGCAGAAAAAGAAGTGGAAAGGAGGAAATAAAATGGTCATTCTTTATAAATGACATGACTGTAGATGTAGAATTCAAAGGAATCTACCATTATCAGAATTAACAAGTGACTTTAGCAAAGTTATTGGGTACCAGTTCAATATACAAAGAAACAAAATTAAAGTTCTAAATAGGAATAACCAACAAGGACTAAAAAAGTTAACTTATAAAGCATCAATAAACATCAAATACTCAGGCAAAAAAAATTCCAGTGATAGATGTATAAGAACTTTACATGAAAATTACAAAATGTTACTGAGAGAAGGTAAAACCAGTTTTTTGGTGAAAACCTACAAGCTGACATTAACATTTATAAGGCAATGCAGAGGGTCAAAAATAGCCAAGGTGTTACTGAAGAACAACAAAGCCGGAAGACTTTCATTACCAGATATCAAGATTTCTTTTATAAAGCTACAATAATTAAGCCAGTGTAATGCTGGTATAAGAACAGATGAATTAGTCGGTGGAAGTGCAATTAAACTCCAAAAATAGTCACACATACAGACACCTGATTTATGAGAGAGGTACTGCAGTGGGGGAAAAATGATCTTTTCAATAAATTGTCAGTTAGACATAAGGGAAAAAAATTACTCCCCCCCTCAATACAATCAGTTCCAAGATGAGCTGCAGATCTACAGATAAAACAAAAAGAGGGAGAGATCTCTGAGACCTTGGAGTACACAAACATCTCAAACAAGACACAGAAAGCACTAATAATTAAAACTGATAAATTGGACAGATACTAAAATTAGGAACTTCAGATCATTAAAAGATCCCATTAACAGAGGAAAATAGACCTATATCTATGATATAGCAGAAGTTCCACAAATCATTAAGAAAAAGATAGGTGGGGCCTCCCTGGCGGCGCAGGGGTTAAAATCTCAGTGTTATTAAGCTATCGCCAGCCACTGGGGCATGAGTTCGATCCCTGGCCAGGGAGCTTCCCACAAGACGCACAGACCTCTCCTGTCTCACCCGCTACTCCCCTCAGCAGTGTATTTCAGCGGATCTGCCTGTTCTGCTCCCCACTCTGTCTCTGGTCAATCATCTCACCCCCCGCCTACACCCCAGTTCTTGTATGCATAAATAAAAAATAAATCTTTTTTTAAAAAAGGAAAAGACAGACAACCTAGAAGTGGGCAAGGGATTAGAACAGGCCCTTCACCAAAGGGGGTACCCAAATGGCCTTTAAGAGTATGAAAATCTGTTAAAACTCAGTGGTCACTAGGGAAGTGCATGTGAAGAACACAGGGCACCATCACTGCACACCCCAGAAGGGCGACAGTGAAAATGATGGAAAATACCAACGGCCAATGAGAACATGGAAGAGGCATAAATCACTGCTCCACTATTCCTCCCAAAAATGTATAGCCTCAGTCTAATTCAGGGAAGACATCAGACATCCCAGATGGAGAGGGGTTCTATAAGGTAGCAGACTAAAAGTCATGAAGGAGGAGGAACAGGACTGTCACATGCTGGGGAGCCTAAAAAGACCCAGTTGACCTTGCAAGGTCAAGCTGCATTGACCTTGGACTCCTGGATCAGGAAAAAAAGATCTTACTGAGAAAACTGGCAAGATCTGGTAAGGCTGTAGATTAGTTAATAGTATGGCACCTATGTTAATGTTTTGGTTTTGAAACTCTGTGGTGGTGATGCAGGCTGTCAGGAAGCTGTGGGAAGGGTGGGGGGAAAAATCTATACTCTTTGCAAGTTTTCTATCCAACTGAAATGATCTCAAAATAAAAGGTCCAAAAAATTTAAAAACCACCCTCCATGGATGGCTAAATCACTATTAAAAAAAAGAAAAAGTAAATTGAAGGCTTTACCTGAAGAAATTATCCAGAAAGTAGGACAGAAAAGCTAGAAGAAATATGAGTATTAAGAGATACAGACAAAATGAGAAGCTGACACACAATTAACTGGAATCCCAGGAGAGAAAAGAATCAAAGTAGGAGTAGAGAGACAAGGGCTGAAAATTCCCAGCACAAATCAAAGACGTGAATACAAAGCTATTGGAGTACCAACACATGAAGTGAAGTTAAATAAAAACAAGTCCATACCTAGACACATTAACAAAACTAAAGAGGGCCTCCCTGGTAGCACAAGGGGTTAAGTCTCAGCCTATGAAGCCATCCACAGCCACTGCAGCACAAGTTTGAACCTTGGCCAGGGAGCTTCCCACATGGTATGGCAGACCTCTCCTGTCTTGCCCGCTGCTCCCCTCAGCAGCATACTTCAGTGGATCTGCCTGTTCTGCTCCCCACTCTGTCTCTGGTGAATCCTCTCACGTCCCCCCCCCCCCACGCCCCCCGCCACCACCTCTGGCCTACACTTCAGCTCTTGTATGCATAAATAAATCAATCTAAAAAAAAAAATAAAGAGAAGACTGTCAAGAACAGCCAAAGAGAAATTAGATTGCTTCCACAGGAGCAATAATGTGGTTGATAGCAGGTTCTCAACTAAAAATGGAAGCAAAACGCACTGGAAAAGTATCTTCAAAGTGGGAGAGAGATAACTGTTACCTCTCAATCGTGTCCTTGGCAAAGTTAACCAAGAAAGAGGACAAGATAAAGCTTGTTACAGATCAACAAAAAAATAAGAGTTTACTACTATTGATCTTTTCTAAAAGAACTTTTTTTTGTTTTGCTTAGAAGAACTGGGGTGTAGACCAGAAATGTGGGGGGGTGGGGTGAGAAGATTCACCAGAGACAGAGTGGGGAGCAGAACAGGCAGACTGACTGAAATACACTGCTGAGGGGAGCAGGGGAGACAGGAGGTGTCTGCTGCACCATATGTGGCTTAGCTCCTTGGCCAGGGATCGAACTCAAACTCAGGCTGTAGCGGTGATAGCATGACAATGCCGAGACTTAATCCCTAAAAGGAGGCCCCTAAAAAAACTTCTAATGGATATACTTTGCACCAGAAAGGAGGAGACTTGAGATGCCAGGAAAAAAAATGAAGAAATGTGTAAACATATGGGTAAGCCTAAACATGCTCTCTCTATATAAAATAATGATGAAATGAAGAAGAAAAATGTCATTTCTGGGTGTTATAAAAGGAGAGAACATATAATAGCTTCTACGTTGGCAGGGAGTGTGACTGTAGTTAAAATGTGTATTAAAATCCTTGAATTACTCAGGAGGTGGGGCTGTGACTCTGCTAAGGCTGCATGGTGAAATTTCAAAGTAACAGGCTCCCAGTAGTGGCAGCAGGAATCAGGCTGCTGGCAGGCTTCTAGGCCCCCGAGGAGGCAAATCCTGCTGGAATTGGAGCCATCAAAATCGCCACCATGACTGTGGGCAAGAACAGCAAGATGCAGCTCACTGGCTAAAGGATCAGGGGCATCCTGCAAGATGGCTGGTTCTGCACTGGTACCTTTAAGGCTTTCAACAAGCTT
Organism: Scalopus aquaticus; assembly: GCA_004024925.1. Taxonomy (NCBI): domain Eukaryota; kingdom Metazoa; phylum Chordata; class Mammalia; order Eulipotyphla; family Talpidae; genus Scalopus; species Scalopus aquaticus. The sequence continues at coordinate 15,243 of PVIJ01015248.1, forward strand.
GTAAATTTGATCCTCTGTGACTGTGGCGAGTACAGGAAGATTAGCCAAAGAACTCAAAATATGCAGAAAGAGAAGTGAGTCCTGTGCCTGGCGCTACTTTGAGGGGGGGAGCCTGGTCTCTATAGTAGAGGGGCCTCCTCCCAAAGGTACTAGCATTGCGTGAGTGCCACTTGCTGGAGCTGCTGGGGGCACAGGGCTCAGCGGGCCACTGGCAGAGGAATCCCAGCTGGAATTCCCATGTCCCAGGCTCCTGCAGGACTTGCTGGGCCAGTCTGTGGGTCTGGTGGGCCATCCCAATGGGTGATGGCCCCGCAAGGAAGAGACACTGTTGCAGCTGCTGCCATAGCCAGTACTGCAAGGGCTCCAACCCAGTATCCATCCGGCTGTGCAGGTCTTCCCCACCTGCAGGCTGAAGGGCATCCCCTTCCCCAGGGAATGTGCCTACCAAGGCCCTAGAATCTTATTGGTCCTCCTCAGCTCCTCTGCCTGCTTCCTTCAGGGCTGTATAGACTCCTTTTATTTCCTTGTGGTCTGTGGAGCTGGTTTATAATAATCTCTTAAGAGAATATCTTAGAATAATTTTTTTCAAGACAACCTGCAGAATGAAAGAAAGAACCTACAATCTAGTAGAAAAACATCTGTAGAACCTATAATCTGTAAAAGAAACAGTATAACCTACAATTTAGTAGAGAGGAAGGGAAAAGGATAAACTAATGGCAAGAGAAGGGACAAAGTACAGAAAAGAAGAACGAATAGGAAAAAAGTAAGGTGGAAATCCAAATATGTCAGTAATCATAATAAATATAAATGAACTAAAAATGCCAATTAAGAGAGAGAGCCTGTCAGATTGAGTAAGAAAAAAAAAAAATCTAGGCCTATGTTCATTTAAAACTTAAGGGTATACGGGCCTCCCCGGTGGCGCAGCGGTTAAGCGCTGTGCTGTGGAGCTGTCGGCAGCGGCGACGCGAGTTCGACGCCGGCCTGCCTCGCCCGCTGCTCCCCTCAGCAGTGTATTTCTGATCTGCCTGTTCTGCTCCCCACTCTGTCTCTGGTGAACCCTCTTGCTGCCCCTACACCTCTGGTCTGTACCCCAGCTTGTATGTATAAATAAAAAATAAATCTTTAAAAAAAAAATAAAGTTTCTTTAAAAAAAAAAAAAAAAAGGACCTCCCTGGTGGCGCAGCGGTTAAGCGCTGCGCTGTGGAGCTGTTGGCAGCGGCTACGCGAGTTCGACGCCCGGCCAGGGAGAGTCCCACATGGCGCGGCAGACCTCTCCTGCCTTGACCGCTGCTCCCCTCAGCAGTGTATTTCTGATCTGCCTGTTCTGCTACCCGCTCCGTCTCTGGTGAACCCTCTCGCCGCCCCACGCCTCTGGCCTGTACCCCAGCTTGTACATATAAATAAAAAATAAATCTTTTAAAAAAAAAAAAAACTTAAGGGTATAGTCAGCTTAAAAGCAGAGATAGGAAATGATAATATAAGCATTGACAGTATAAAGGTGAGGTAGGTATAGTTATATTAAACAGAATACACTGTAACATACATAGCATGTAAGGAACAGAGGATCCACTCCACTCTGTTAGAAGAGTCCATTTACTATGAAGAGTTAATATTTTAAACTTGGACACACCTACTAAAATAGTCTCAAAATATATAAAGTAAACATGGATGTGAGAGATACGGACAAATCCGTAATTTCTCAATTATTGAAGGTAAGGCAGACGGGAGTGAATGGGAAATGAGGAAGAAGTGGTCAGTGCAGACAGCTCTTGAGAAATTTTGCTTTGAAGACCCCATGGTTGGAGGAGAATGCGGGGGGACAGAGGGCTTTTATGATAGATGATTCTAGAGCCTATGTGTGAATTAACAGGAATGAGCCCATACAGGGAAAGAAGCTGGCAGTGCAGTGGGGACATCCTTGGGCAAAAGAACAGGAGAATACGGAATGCTGAGCCCAGAGGGAGGCGCAGCCCTGGGAGGAAGGGACGGCATAGTGAGTGTCCCCTGGGCGCGTGGCCTGACCTCCCTTTGTCTTCTGTGTGGTCCCTGTTTTTCCAGCTCACTGAGGCTGCGGGATCTGAGACACCGCCTGTACCTGAGGGCCAGTCTCTGTGTTCAGAGTGAAAGAGCCCGAGTGGAAGCAGGAGGATGTCTGCAGGTTCTGGGGCCTCTGGGGCCGCCTGCTAGGGCCAGCCGCTCCATCCCATGCCTGTAGGGGAGGGCCACAAGGGGCCAGATCTGGCAAGGTGACTCCTCCCAGCTCCGATGCCTGGATGGAGGTTGTAGGCAAGGAATGGAAAAATGGGGAGAAAGTGGGGACACAAGGCACCGGTGATGCACTATAACCCTCCCCATCTCTCCTTAGTCCTGCGGTAGTGAGCGCGGGCTGGTCTCCAATGGGGGAGACCTATCCTTGAGGCTGGCGTGAGGCTGCTGTACCACACCCCCGGTTGGTCCTGTGGACACCCCCTCACCTGGCTGGTGATGTCTGAAGGCATGGGTGAGGGGGGCTTGGAGTAGGTGGCATCCTGGGAGATGAAGCCAGAGTCGTGGGAAGAGACGCTGGAGAGGCGGGCGGTGGCTGGCTGCGCCAGGCTGCGGTAGCGACAGGTGGAACTGGGTGAGTATGTTTGGGCACCCCCAGACCATGGGGCTCCGCTGCCCTTGGCACTGCTACTGCTGCTGGGAGCACTGGGGGGATGAAAGAGGAGGGCACGGCAGCCAGACAGGGAGACACAGGGGTATGTGTGGAGGGAAGGGTGACAGACGAAGGGAAGGTGGAAGGTGAGAGGCAAAGGGAGGAAAAGATAAGGTCAGACTACAAGGTCCTGGGACCCAGGTGCCACAGAGGAGCTGGGTTCCCGGACCTGGGTCAGGGAGGGAGGGGGGCTGGGCAGGGGACACCCTGAAGAACGGGTCTAGCTCCCACTTCGAGAGCCACCCAGTGCTCCAGGAGCCACCATCAAGGCACACCCAGCACCAGGCAACCTCTGTCTTTAAGGAGAGCAGCACTTAGGTTAACAATGGGGACACTGAGTCACCACACATCAGTTTCTCAAGTGGGCTGGAACCAGACACAAGTCTGATCACTTCTAGACTGCCTTCTCCGTCTGACAGTTGCTGTCAAATCCTGATTATCCAGCAGGGGGTGGTCTGTGTGGCCCTGGATTCTCCACTCCCCCTCCAGTCGCCCTCACCTCCTCCACCTGCAGGAGCAGCTGATGGCTGTGCAGCCACCTCCCGTGCCCTGGTGCTCAGCCAAAGGGGGTTCTGGAAAAAGGTGCCCGGCAGACAGGGGCCTCCCCATTAGTCACTGTGCTCACTGTCCCCCGCGGGAGCCGCGCAACTTAAACAGCTTCTTCAAATCCTGCTCCAGTGCTAGTCCCAGAAGGGCCCCTGATCCAGAGACTAGATGAGGGCACTTGCCTCTCCTTGGCTATGCTGGGGCCAGCGGGGGCCAGGGTTGGGGCACTAGCTCTCAGGAACCAGGCTGGAGTGTCCCTTCCCTTGGGGTGTCAGCACACGTTCCCCAGAGCCTCCACGCCCTTCCTATATCTTTTATCCCAGACTGCCAAGCTTCCCAGTGGTTTAGCGCTGGGATTTTGAGTCTCAGTTTCCCCTTCTGTGAAATGGAGCCAACACCATCTTGATGCGTGGTGTCAGGATTCACCATTAATGCAGAAAACTCATAAAGCACTTAGCGTGCTCGCATGTACTCAATGCCCCACCCCTCTGCACTTGCAAATTCCTTGATGAGATGCAAGTTATGTGAATTCTGAGGCCCTGAAGCAAGTCTTGATACACTTTTTGGTGGGTGCTTCCCCATCCCCTCCCTGGGGTCTCCCCAGCCCCCACCAGTCCCCCCCTGACCTGCACATGCTAGACTTCCGGGAGCTGGAGCTGCTGGGAGATGAGGGCGGGGTCTGGTAGGACCAGCTGTAGTCCGAGCCTTTCAGGTCTTTGATCACCTGGATGGAGACATGATGGAGGTTGGGGGGTCAGAGGCAGCCTGCACTGCTGAAAGCTCTTTCCCCTCAGCCAGAGGCCCCCTACTCTCTTCCCAAATGAGGACCATCAGGCCCCAGCAGGAAACCCCTAGGAGACTAGAGCACACCCTTCAGCCTTTTCCAAATGCAAGCTCTTCAGCTGGGGCAGAGGTTGGAAACAGGGCTGCTAGAGGGCTGGGGGAGACTCCCAGGGGACGCTGCCATCTCTGATTCTCAGGGACACTGCACTCCTCTGGCTCAGGCCCCCTCAACTGGCACACACTTGAATGGACTGAGCCAGCTGGAGCCAGGTGAGTTACCGTGAACGACACCTTGGGGTTTGATGCTGGCTCTGCTGTGCCCCTCAGGCAGGTTCGTGACCCTCTCTGAGCCTCAGTTTTCTCTTGTGAAATGAGTTAACACCACAGACTGCCAGACAGACTAGCCCTGGTGCAGGGGAGTGGGTGGTGGGGTAAGGCGGTCAGGGATGGCTAGTTTTCTCAGTGGAGCCTGGGGGTGCCAAGCCCCATGGGTCCAGGACTGATTTCTACTCATCCGCTTTCAGTCTGAGGCCACCCTGGGTCCTGGGCAGATCACCTCTCACCAGGCAGGTGCTCCTGGACGTTCCACAGCAGGGGCTAGCCCCCACCCAAATGCTGTCCCCTTTCCCTCTGCTGGCCCTAGCCAAGGCCAGTCCTCCCCTCCCCTGGTCCCTGGCCCCAGGGCCGTCCGAACCTGCTCACTGGCGGGGGGCAGCTTGTGTGGCTCCGCTGTCAGCACCACCAGGTCGTCGATGATGCCCTGCAGGTGGGTGATCTCTCCCAGCATGGTCAGCTCGCCATTCTGAGAGAAGAGCAAGTCAGGCCCGCCGGCCCACCCCTGCTGGCCCACCCTGGAGAAATAGGCTTCCCGGCCTGCAGTGTGTCCAGAACACATCAGTGCCGACGAGTGGCGAGGCCTTCTTTGGCCAGAAGCATGTACCCTGAATGGACCCAGCCAGGGATCACTGAGAAGTGGCTTTTCCCTGGAGGGCGAGGGGGCCCACTGCTGCAGCCCCCATCACCAAGAATTGCTCCTGCCCCGCAGTTTCCAAATCCTGCTTCTCAAACTGCTGTGATGGCCGCACCCGAGGGGGCTGCTCCACTAGCTCAACTGGAGGCACCGTAGTGCTGCGCGGGACCCACCACCACAGGCTGCAGGAAGGTGATGAAGGTGCAGAATCGGCCACGCTCCTCTATCAGGGCCCGGCGCACCGCCTGCTTCTCTGTCTCCTCCAGCAGCAGGTACATGTCATTGACGTCCTGCAGGGCGCTGTCCAGCTGGGGCTGCAGGTCTCCTTTCCCTGGGGGTGGGGGGTGGGAGGAGAGGCCGCGCTAGGGACGCCGCCTGGGCTCACCACATTCTTGGCTCAGGCCCCATGGGGTGTCCCTGGCCATAGGGCTGGGGGTGGGGGTAGGGGCCCAGGGAGGGGAGCAGGGCTCTGGGGCCTGTGGCAGGGCTGGTCCCCAGAGCAGGCAGAGAGGACAGACTGACACACACACAGGAGACACCAAAGCTGCAAAGCCACCAGGTCCTGGGTGTGCATAGCCCTCAGCTGCCCCTGGGCGGCCTTTGGAGCAGCTGTGCTCAGGGGAGCCACAGCTGAGACTCACCCCCTTGGGACACCCTCACAGCCACGGGACGGCGTCCCCTTGCCTCACAGGGCACAGGAAGCTCAGCTGTGGGCCAGGCCGCTGGGGGCTTGGTGTCAGGTAAGCTTGGGCTGGGCCCCTGGGGGAGGTCGGGAAGCGGGTGCCTGAGTGTGGGCCCCTACTCAGCTCAGGGTGCAGCACAGGACAGCCAAGGCGACATAAAGAAGCGTTGAGAGAGACAGAGAGAGGCGAGAGGATGATGTAGAGGAGACGGCGAGACAGGAGGGGGAAGGCGACAAATAAGGGTGCTGGGAGGGCCTGGGTTGGGGCGAGGGCAGGGCAGCCAGGGCCAGTGCCCCCCACCCCACCCGGCCCAACCTGTCTGGGCCTGGCAGACTGACCCAGCAGTGGCCCCGGACTCATCCCTGTCCAGGGACCCCAGGGAACCCTCCCTCGCTGGACCAGCCGCCTTCCTCGCTCTCCTTGGCTTGGAGAGGCTCCTTCCAATGAGTGGCCCTGAGCTGGGGGAAACAGACAAATGCGACAAGGACGGGAGGAGCAGCTGAGGGATGGACGTCTGACTTACCAAGTAGCTCTACAGGAAGGATGTGGGAGGAGGAGAGGAGAGACAGAGAGAGAAAGAATGTGTGAAAGACAGCCGGATGGACAGAGCCACTCTTGGGGTGGGGTGGGGGGTAGGGGGTTCCTGGGCCGGTGGGGCCTCCTGCTGAGGGAGTTGCCGGGCCAGGTCTGGGATGCAGGGTGGCTCCCCCATCCCACCCCACAGGTTGGAGGGGCCTGTGTGGAGGATAGAACCCCTCCAGCCAGGATGATGGCCTGGGGCGCCCCATGGGGGGGTAGGGTCTGGAGTGGGGTGGGGGTTGTGCCTCCAGCACTGAGCTGGGTTCTACCTTTGCGGGCCTTCTTCTGCAGCTTCAGTGTGTCTGAAGACTTCTTCTTAATCTCATGTCGGGCTCGTTTGTACTCTGGGCAAGGGGGGAGAGAGGAGTCATATGATGGGGGTATCTAAGGAGGGTTGCGGGGAAGCCCCATTGCCAGACCAGGCCCCACCTTTTGCATGGTCCTTGTCCAGTTGGTTGGCCGACTTCTTCCAGTCCTCGATCCGCTCCTGCAGTGGGTTGATGAGGCTTTCCAGCAGCGCGCTGCAGGTGGGAGTTGGGGGGGTGTGGGTCGGGGCTCCCAGGGGTGGCTCCCTGCGACACACCTACCTCCTGCCCACCACCCGCGGTGCCCACTCACTTGGTGAACTGGCGCAGCTTGGTCTCGATACTGCGGTGGCGCATGCACATGCGCGTGAGCGCCGAGCCGATGTCCCGCGTGGCCCCTGGCGAGGCAAGCACGGCATGGGAAGGGGCCCCCTGTGGCCTCTGCAGTCCCCACATCCGGCCACCAGGCGGCGCGCCGGGCCGCGTAGGCCTTGCCCGCAGCCCGTGCCCCGCCCCCAGCATTCCGCAATCCTGAGGGCCCCAGCCGGCGATTTGATCATCCTTCAATATTTACCCAGCCCCTCCTCCGTGCGGGACCACGGCCCTACCCATTCCGGCCATGCCAGCCTCCAGCAGCTCGTCGGGCCAGGAGCTTCCCTTCTCTCAAAGCTTCTCTCAAAGCTGGGAGAGGCCGGCATCAAGGACAGTGCAAAGAGCCAGTAAAAATCACCCCCAACACTACCTGGAACCCCCTCCCATTGTGCCCAGATGCAGGCTAAATGTGTGAGCAGGCGCCCATTGCCTCAGTCCAGGGGAGGAACAGGAGCTCTAGGTCCCTGCTACGCAGAGGAGCAGAGAGGACACCCAGGCCTACAGGGAAAGCTCACCTGCCCCTGTGTGCACTCAGAGGAGCAGAAGGGGGTGGGTGGGAAGATGCCGATTTGGACTCAGAGCAGAAGGGTGAACCACCTTGGCGGGAGGTGGGGCTGCTGGTGTCCAGTGAACCGCCCATGACAAGAACAAAATTCCCCTTAAGATGCCTGTCCCAACTCACTCACTCCGGCTTGCATGCTTTAGTGATGAGGGGCTCACTCTCTTCCCAAGCAACCCGTTCCATTAGGTGCAGAACTCAAGGTCCCAATTCTGGGCCTGGTATCCTCGGCCTGGCCCATACCCCAATGGGCTTTCTAGCCTCCACACCCAACCTGGAGCATTCCCAACCTCCAGCCACGCCCCCTCCCCACCTCGGGTGTTGGTGGCCATGTCAGCCACTTTCTGGAAGGCATCCAAGAAGGCCACAGCAGCCAGCACAGTGGTCCTGGGGAGATGGACAGTGGGATGGTCTGTGGTAAGGTGCCGGCTCCTCCGCCCATCCCCTCCCCAGCGGGGCACCTCAGCAGTCTCACCTCAACTGGGAGTGCAGCTTCGTGGCCTTGGAGTTGAAGTCCTCCCAGATGGGGTAGGAGCTCTGCAGAGGAGAGGAGAGGAAATCAGACTCCCACAGGCAGCAGGGCGCTGCAGGCTGGGCTCCTCTGTGCTTCCCTCCTTCCAGTCTCTGGGCTGTCTCTCAGAGAGCCCTGCCCTGCTGCAGGGGAGGCTCCTGGGTCCTCCAGGAGGACCGAGGACTGAGCCGTGGGGCACGAGGATGGCCTGGCCTGGGAACAGATGTCTGCTCATCCCTCCTTCCCCAGCAGTCTGGCCTTTTCTGGTGACCTTTTCCGCCCAGATCCTCCCTGAGGGGAGCAGGAGACAGTAAAGGGCAGGTCCTGTGTCTCCTCAGGGCTCCCCAGCGGCCTGAGTGCCCCAGGGATCAACTGGGGTTGGTCCCCATGGTGTGGGGGCAGAGGCACACTGCGCAGGGTGGAGGCTGGCAGGGCTCAAGGCATGCCAGGTCTGTAGTGGGCCCTCACTCTGCGGCCAGGAAGCTGCTGCCAGCCCGCCCAGCCAGCCCGGCAGCCAGCATGGCCAGCAGCGGTGGCTCCCAGGCCCGGAGGCTGTGGCTTCTGCAGAGCCTGGTCAGCCTGCCTGGGACAGCCAGGCCTCAGGCTGAATGGGGCCTTGTGCCGCCAACAGAGGCACCTTTCTCCGCCCCCAGCTCCCTCCCCTCCTGGGGACACAGTGTGGCCTTTATCCCAGCCTGGCCCAAAGTTCCGACTTGGGAGGGGGTTTCCCAGTAGGGAGGTCGGACTCCTGGCGTCCGAGTTGTCCAGTTTGATCAAGGGGCCTTTTTGGCTAATGTGCCTCCCCGGGTACTGGGTCCTGCACAAACCGCAGCCCTGGCCCAAAGCCCTGTGAAGGTCTGGCTGGGGCCTTTGGGGCCCAGGTCAGCCAAACCCCAGTCCCAAGGGGCTTCTTATACTCCCTTCCATGTGGGTTCCATGATGGAATCCCAGGAGCCAGGAGTGAGTTCTAGGTGCCTCTCCAGTGGGGACAGCTGGCTGGGTGGAAAAGAGACAGGGAAGCTTCTGGGAATTCAGAAACTCCCTCGTCATCCCTCCCAGCCCAACCAGTGCCCAGGGAAAGCAAATATTTGAGAAGTTCCCACAGGCTGTAGGGGAAGGGGGAGGCTGTGGGTGGGCTGTCTCCATGTGGGCACAGCTTAGGGTTAAGGGGCCTGGGAGGTCGCCCCTGGCTAAGCCTTGTCTTGGCACCTGCTAGGGTCTTCTGAAAGGTGGTACCCATCTACCAACTCAACCCTCTCAGTCCTGAAGCTCTGCTTAGACCCCCACCCCAGGAAGACAGGGGGTGTGAGGAGAGGGGCAGTCCAGAGAGCAAGGCATCCCTACCCTACTAAGAGGCCTTGGGCTGGGCTCACCCCTGACACTACCCAGCCAGGCTCACTCCGTCCCAGACCTTCACAGCCTTGGCCCTCCCTGTGGGCAGGGGGCACCAAGTTCCTCCAGGTGGATCCAAACACCTCAAAGGACCTGGGACTCTGCCCCACTGTCATTCAGGAAGGAACCCAGACACAAGAGGGTCTGTTGGCTGAGGGGTGGAGGGGCCAGGGTCCCAGGGGAGTGTCCTGGGCCTTTACCTGGGCCCACCCCTCACCCTCCAGTGGCACTGAGCTCTGGTTCTCATCACCAGTGACAGTGACTGTTGGTCAGGTGCTCGCAGCGGGCCAGGCATGGTGCTGGGGAAGCCCTCCCAATGTCTAAGTCCATCAAGCCCTTCCTGGAGCCAGCCCTGTGAAATAAGTGCTGCTACACCCCCATTTTACAGATGAGGAAACTGATGCCCAGAGAGAGCATGTGAGTTGTTCAAGACCACTGAATGGCAGGGTGAGGTTCTGATCCTATGTCTGACTGGACACATCTGGGGAGAGGGTCCCCTACTTCCAGGGTGCAGGGAGATGAGTAGCAGGGACTCCAGAGAACACAGTGGGCTGCTCTGGAGGTGACGTGCCTGTCACCCGATGCGATGAGACCAATGTGGAGGGCCCTGGCTCAGGGGGCCGTGGCGCAGGTGTGGGCTGTGCTAGGGAGCAGCCATGCCGTGACTTCAGAGAGGGCTTTCTTGGGGACCCCAGGCCAGAGTCCTCTCTCTAAGCGCTCATTTCCTCATTTATAAAATCAGAGTGGAAGCAACCCCATGTCACTGAGTCAGTGCAGAGGCTCAGGAGGCCCTGCAGGCACTCAGCACAGGGCTTGGCACAATGTAAGCACTCAGTAAGGCTGGCGAGCAAAGAGGGCGGGTGATGACGGAGTTTTCTGGATGGGCCAATATGGGGTGGAGGTCTCTAGCACTTGCCGAAGACACGGACATGGGCCGGACTACCATGGCCAGCTCTGTCATCTTTGGCAGTTCCCCTGGGCTTCAGGGAGCAGCCTGGCACCCACTGGGCATCTGAGCTGAGTTAAGTGGGGTAGAGCAGGCAAGGAAAGCTCCTGAGGGGTTCCCTCCCCTGCGCTGGACCCCTCCAGGCTGCAGGTGCAGGTCTGGGAGCTCTCCCTTCCCTGCTCCCAGGCCTCTCCCAGGCCAGGGTCTGGGTCTCCAGGAGGGCAGGAGGACTGTTGTGGGGTCTGGGGGTGCTCTGTGAAGAGGCCTGATGGGGCCAGCTGTCTTCTCAGACTGGCCACCTCCCTCTAGGGAAGGTCTGCTGCTTTCTGTGGCTCAGGCCACTGAGAGAAACAACAAGAAACTGCACCCCAAATCCAGGTAAATCCAGGTGCTCAGCCTCCAGGTGGTCGAGTCAGCAGCTCTGTCCCTGGCTGAACGCAGGCATGTGTCATAGGTGGGGAATAGCATACTTGGCATCATCCCAGGTGAAATCGCTCCCATTTTGCCTCCGCATGCCAGAAAATCCTGCCTGGATCTCTTGCTACAATCTGCGCCCATTTCCTTCTGTCTCATCCCGATGCTCCTTGCAAATTGGCTGGAGAGGGAGGGAGATAGTCCTGCCCCTCTTCTCTGAGCAAAACTGCTGCTCTCTGCAGTGTTTGCAGAGGCTGCCAGCGGGAGGAGGGTGCGGGGAGGTCCCACCCTCAGCCAGCCCCGGCAGTTGGGGGAGGGTGGTCTGGGCTGCCTGGTGCCTGGTCCCTGGAGCGGATGCTGGTGCCAGGGTGGTGATGTCCGCTGGGCAAAGGGGCCAGGACTGGTGAGGGAGGGCAGAAGGGGCTGGAGATGGAGTTGCAAGGGATGGTGGTCTCATGGGGGGCACCTATATGCTGCTAACCCTGTCATTCCAGGGTTCCAGGTCAGGGTGACGTCAGGCCTCTACAGGGGACAGGGACCTGATGGCTGCCCCGGAGCTGTTCCCTTGGAGCCAGCCTTCAACCCCTGCTCCACCCTCCACCCCCAAGGGCCTGTCTGCACCTTGGTGTGTGGTGTTTCCTCCTGGGCCTGAGATGTCACCATGAGACTCTGTGTTGTATACCTGAGAGTGCGTGATGGGAGGGGGAGCTGGGCTGGGGAGCCCAGTTCTCTTTGCCTGCTCTTCCTCTGTCCCACGACCCTCCCTAGAGGTGGACAGGAACTCCGACTGTCCCCCATCCTGCCCCTTGGAGCTGATCCTACTCTCTGTCTTTCTGTCTGTACCAGCCATGCCAAATCCTGACTTTTCAGGGGAGAGGATCCCCTTCACCCCTCGGATCAACAATGAGGGGTGAGGTCAGAGGCAGCATCCAACAGTCTCCTTAATGACCTTGAGTCATTCCCAGGTCTCAGTTTCCCCACCTGGTGAGCCAGGAATTGGTGGCCTACTCTACCCTGACCTTGGGACTTCAAGGGAGGGGGTTGGGGCTGAGAACCTGGGCCATAGTAGGAGAGGGGAGGCCCTCCCTTGGGGTTGCTCCAAAAACCCCGACCTTCTTCTCCCCGCCGCCTCCCAAGGTGAGGGGAGAGGCCTTGGGACGCAGGTAGGGACACTCTGCCTGGAGACCTTGGAGTCCTGGCCCTTCCTGGGGCTTGTTGCAGGGTGGGGGCTTGGGGCGGCAGTCCCAGGGTCAACGCAGAGGCCGAGGCCGGCGGGGAAGGAGTTAACGGTTCTCTGCTTTATTATTTTTCCCTGCTTGGCGCTGACAGCATTGTCTGGGCTCTGGGGCCGTCGGGGCTGGGGGAGGGGGGCATGGTGGTGGAAGGGGGCGTAGGCTCCGAGACCCCGAACAGTTAAAGGGCCTTAGAGTCGTCCCCGGAGTCAAACCCATTCATGGCTTGGGGGTCTGGGGCGGAGAGAGCCCGCGTGTGCGCAGGGCAGGGTCGGGACCCTACCCGGACGCTGCGATCCAGGAGACCCCGGGCACCACACAGACACCCCAACACTAGAGCACCCGGAGACCCAGGCGTTCGGTGGACGCAGGCCGGACACTCACAGACAAGGACACACAAGCATCGAGGCTCACGGACACCGCGGCGCACGGATGCCGCCGCCACGAGTCCCCAGAGGGGACATGCACCCGCGCCCGCGCTCCCGCCCTGCCGCGCCCCGTTACCTTCATGTCGTTGACGATGGCCTGGAAGAGCCCGCCCAGGGCGCCGCACTCCTTCTCGGCGGTCTCCATGCTCTGGCCGGGCCGCGGCGGCGGGGCGCAGGCAGAGCGCGGGGAGCCGGCACCGAGGGCGCCGGGCCGCGGCGGGCGCTCGCTGCGAGGTCGGGCCGGGCCTCCCGCCTCCCGGCCAAGCTCAGCGGCCGGCCGCGCCGCGCTCCGGGGTGGCGGGCCGTCGCGGGGCGGCGAGGGCCATGTCGCGGCGAGGCTGGCGGCGGCGCGGGGGGCGCGGCGCGGGCAGCTGGCGGCGCAGCCTGGCGCGGGGACTGGAGCGGCGGCGGTAATCCGAGCCGCCGAGGCTCGGGCGTCACGTGGGCGCGGCGGAGGGAGGACCGCGCGGAGGGAGGAGGCGCGGCGGGAGGGGGCTGTGGGAAAGGCCGAGCGAGCGCCGGCCCCTTCACGGCCAGGAAGCAGGGCTTTGAAATCCGAACCCGGGGCTGCCAGACTGGTCCGGCGAGCGCGGCCCGGCGGGCGCGGGCGCCACCGCGAGTCTGGGGCGGCGCTGGGGCGGGGCCCGCCTGGCTCCCCCGCTGGAGTGGGACGGGCAGTGGGGTGGCCGCCCCCGGGAAGGGGCTCAACACAGCCTTCCAGCCTTTGCTCTTGCCCCGGGGGATGAGGCGGGATGGGGGTGGGGGTGCTTCCCGCGCTTTCAGCTGGCGGGCGGCGGGCCTGGGGCCTCCGCGAGCCTCCCACGCGGAGGACATACAGCAGACGCAGGGAAGCAAGGGGCCCTGGGACCACCCGCCTCGGGACGTTTCTTCTCAGGCACCTCTTCCATAAATTCTTTGCCTCTTTCCAAGTGGTGGCAATGCCACTCGGACCTGGTGCCCAAGTCGTCCTTTTAGGGGTGGTGGTGTTGGGTCCTGGGGTAACTTCCTCGGGTGAGGAAGTCGGTCCGTGTTGGACCGACAGAGCAGAGGTCTCTGTTCCCCGGTACATGGTGAAATCAGGCAGATTCCCGTTAGGAATTCCCGTTAGGAAAAGCACAAACTCCTTGGCCTTAGGAAGCCTCTTGCAAGTCCGTTAGATCAATGAGAGGCTTCCAAAGCCTGGGTCAGGTGTGAGCTGAGGCTCTTTAAGCCAAATCATGGGGTGGGCGTCTCTTCCCTCGGTGCCCTCGTGTTGCCCGACCCCTAGCCATCTGCAAAGCAATCTGTGAAGTGTCTGCAGGTGTGATGACCCTTCTTTCTGAAACTCTTGGGCTCAGTTCATCTTTCTAGTGGAGTCTTGGACTGTGGCCCCAGGGAATAGTCAGACTGGGTGCCCGGAAAAGTTTATCCAGGGTCAGGCCAGCACTAGGTGCTCTCCAGGAAGAAGGGGAGGGCCCTAGAGGTGAGGGCTGGGCTCCAGCCCTCACCCTGTCAGGTGAGTATGGGACCCGCCTCTCAGGGGACAACGCCCACAGAGCCCAGGTCTCCAGGATGGCCGCAAGGTCCTGGGGTGCATTAGGCAGGGGGCAGGAAAAGAGCAGGCGGGTGGTGCATCATTCCCAGGGACCTCTGCGCTGCGCCTGTGTGCACACAGGAACGTGACTGTGTACGCCGAGGCCCGAGGCCAGAACGCTGGCGCCGTGGAGTTCTTGTACAGAGGGTGCCTGAGGCTGCGGCCCCAGCCTGGTGGGAGCCAGCTCTGTCAGGACCAGGGGGCGGCTGACGGGGCTGGGGGCCCAGGGGCCGGGCTGTGAGAGGAGCTTGAGGAGACAGCGGCCTCCACCCTGCCCCAGGCGGGTCCTCAGGCTCCCGAAGCCCCGTGCTCCACTGGCCACTTCTGGCTCTTCTCCACGCCGTGCCTGTCAGAGGACGACCCTCCTGTCCGGGTGGTCCCCGTGCCCGCTCCGCTGGTGCCTCACTTCCAGGTGCTTCTTCTGCACCTTCTCGAAGTGCTGCAGCAGCTCTGCGTAGTCAATGCTGGGGGTGTCTGTCCTCTGCGACCTGGGGGCGGCCTCCAGACTGTCTCTGCGGAGAGGAAGCAGGTCAGTGATGGGCACAGGAGGGCTTCAGGGGGCTGGCGCCTGGCACTGGCCATGGGAGCGCAGGGGGTCAGGGAGGCAGAGCTCAACCTCGGGGAGCCTCTGTCTCGAGCGCGGCGGTCCTTTCCCAACAGTGAGCCCCAAAGGGCTGCGGAGGACCAGTAGCACCCCCTCCCCTGCAGCTGGTGGGACTGGTCACCACGGCTGCTTGGATAAAGCTTCAGTCTGTGGGCTGGCCGCGGTGCCCAGAGCGGGCATTGCACTGGGAAGCATTTCCTGTTTACCAGCGGCTGCCTTTGGGGTGAAAGCCAAGGCTAGCAGCCAGCCAGGAAGCCAGCTGGGGCCTGGAACAGGGTCGCGGGAGAAGGGGGAGACAGCACCCTGGCCCTTTCTCTGTGGTAGGGCTAGCGCCCAGGACACCAGGGATGGCTGAAGAGCCTCCACTACGTCCTCTACCTGGCAGAACATTGTTTTTGAGTGTTGAGGCCCAGAGCCTTATAGTCACTCCCTGCCCCTGGGACAGAGAGTTGGTTTTACTGTTGGGCATGCTGCAGTCCCAGCAACCGTTGCTTCCACCCTCCCCAGTTGTTCTGTATAGCAGCACAGGCTGTGCACTGCCCAACCTTGTGTGCCTGATACTCCTACTAGTTGTGCAGCAGAGTAGCCCTGCCGCCCTCTCTGGCATGCCTTGGGGACGAGATCCCTGTGAGTCCTCATCCCAGCCCTAACCATTCCTCCTGAGGAGAGAGTCATGGAAGGTTCTTCCATCTCTCATTTGGGCCTCCCTGGCTTGAGGAAGCACATCCATGTGGGCCGGGAGGTATTTGCTACTGGCCCCTGAGGCCTGGGGCCATGGGAAGGGGTCTCATGAGGCTGTGGGCTCTTCAGCTAGGCAGCAAATCCTTGGGCCTTTTGAGGTGCTGAAGAGATGCCAATATGGGTTCAGGCCACAGCTGGGTACAGGAGCTCCACAGACCTGGATCCAACCACAACAAGATCCCATCTGAGCTGTTTGACTTTGAACATGACTCAGTTTCCTCATAAGCCACAGGGGCCACCCCAGAAGATGGCTGTGAGGAATCCTTCAGACTTGACGTGGAAGAGTGTAGCCTGGTGCTCCCCTCTGTGCCACAGTGACTATACTCTGCTCCTCTGAGATGAGCCCGGCGAGGGCCAAGCAGCTCTGGACTGCCCAGTTCATTCTGGGTGCTTCACCCAAAGAGAACTCTTTGGGCTGTGAGCTCCGCCCATGTAGGCTGGGCTTGGTGCTGAGGGGGGCGGGGTGGTGAGAGATGCACAGACCCAGAAACCTGGGGCTACAGCAATGACCTGGAACTATGCCAGGCTGATGTTAGGTGTCCACAGATCTGTCTGCTGCTCCCCCAAACACCTGGAAAACCAAGGCATTAGGTCCAGAGGAGAGACTGAGAGGAGGGGTCTCCAGGGAGAAGCCAGCAAAGGATGGCAAACCTAGGATAACATGCAGAGGTGTGGTCAGGTGAGGGCAAGGGGGGAGGAGCAGGCCACACCTTGTACCCTGGGCCCTTGTCGTGGTAAGAAGGGCCCAGTGACAGCAGGACAGGACCTTTGGCCCCCTCCAGGCACACCCTCCCTGTTCTGAGGTTTGGGGAGAGGCTCCTTCCCTGCCCAGATAGTCGGTGCAGCCACGACTCGGGCCCTGCATGTCCTCTCGGGGTTACAACCCTCAGGCAGAGGGACTGGAGACCCTGAGCCAGCGGCACAGAGCTGGGGTTCTAGAGTCCAAAGCTGGCCCTCTCTCCGGCCACTCCACCCAAGCACTTGCCGCCAGGCTGGATGTGAGCGTCACCAACTTTTCCTTTAGAGGTTCCTGCCTGCCTCACTGAGGAGCTGGAGTGTCTGGGAAGCCTGAGGGGGGCCGGGGTCCCTAGCCCTGCTGGCGCCTGGAGCATACAGCATGAGCGTAGTTGGGCAAGCGGCTGCCTCAGCTGTTCCTGCCACAGGCCTGTCAGGCAACCCGACGCTGCTTTCCAGCTGCCCACCCCTCCCGGCAACACTGTCCGCAGTCCCCTGGGCGCGGTATGGGCTGTCCTCTGGGCCCAGCCCTGCAACCTGACCCTCCCCCGGCTGTTCCCAAACTTCCTCCTGGCCCACAGCTCCTTGTCAAGAATGACTGGGACCCCAGGCCCTGAGAGGCTGGGCAGGGCCCTGAGCACCCAGTTAGTCCAAATGCTCATTACTCATGGAGAAGCCAGACCAGGGAGTGGGGACCGGTGTCACGCACCTTCCCTCTTATGCGCCACCAGGGTGACCCCAACCCTCTGGGCCCTGGACAGCCCAGTGCGGAGCATAGCAAGCCGTCACTGAGGGACTCCAAACACAGACCCCACTCCATGGCCGTTCCCTGCCCCCTGGGACACTCAGGGTGCTGAATGCTATCTCTTGGGGGGGCACCGCCAATATACGGCACAGTGCCTACCCCTGCCACCCAGAGCCATGTGTCTCAGGAAAGGGGCTGAGTGGGCCAGAGCTGGGCCTGGGCTCAGGGGCCACACTTGCTGGGGCCAAGTCCCTCCACCTGGCCTGCGCCAGACAACCTCTCCGCTGGCCACGCGGCTCCGGAGGGTACCGTGCTCAGGCCAGGGGCGAGGTGCCGGCAGGCCCATGCCGAGGCCGCCTGCTTCTGTGTGAGGGAAGGGCCGGTGCCCCTCTTGGGAGCAAGGCGCCAGGCCCGCTGAGCGGCTCCGACTGCCTGGGAGGGAATTCTAGGCACAGGGCATCTGATGCGAGCCGGGCGCTCCATTCAGCGTAAATCTTCTCAGTGGCTCTGCTGGTTTCCATGGCGACCTGACAAGTGAAATTTTCCATCTCGGATGCCAAATGCCTGTGGATGAGGCAAAGCCTCCAAGGGTTACCAAATATAGACTCGGCCGACAGGCTCTGGGGCCGGGCGGCAGGGGGATCAGGGTGGGAGCCGAAGCCCTCCTGGCCCGAGGCTGCCGCCGGGGCCTCTGGGAGTGGGCCTGGGACCTGCTCTTCCAGCGCGGGAATGGGCGGGGCGGGCCTGGGCCCCGCCTCCCACCCCACCCGGTGGGGGGCGCTCAGGCAGCTCCCAGCAGTGCCAGGAACTCTCAGGGGTCCAGGCCGGAGCCTGTGCCATGGCAGGGAGGGGAGGCTGTTGGAGGCCCGGAAGGAACCGTCCACTCTCCCGACACCTGCTGCCCGGGGCCCCGACTCTGAGCAGGGGCAGGACTCTCCACTTCCTGAAGCTCCTCTCCAAGGGCCCCTGAGGGTGACTGGGGTGGCCTTGGTGGTGAAGTCCTAGTCAGATCATGCTCAACCCTGACGGCTCAGGGAAGCTGTCGTTACAGCTGCCACCTCGTAGGCATGCCCAGAATCCCCGTCCTGGGGCGTGGTAATGCGCCCCCAAAGACACATGGCTGTGTTCACAGTGACAGAGGGGTGCAGGGCCGAGGCGAGGAAGACCGTGGGGTGTACCTGTATCCAACTTCCACCCAAGCTCAGTGCATTACATGGTTTGTCTCATGTAATCCGGGTCTCACGGCCCCGCTCTATGCGCGAGGGAACTGAGGATGAGAGAGCCCAAGAGACTTGCCCAGAGTTGCATAGTGAGTGGCAGAGTGAAATGTGCCCTGAGCCCATGTCTGATGGACTCCCAGGCCAGGCTCTTTTAACTTCCGCCACCCCTGTGAGGCCAGAACACCTCCACTCGGTTTTCCTGGCACCCAGACCCTCAGCAGTGGACCCCAGGGGTGACCCCGGGGCGGGGGGAGGATGTTTATGGTCATTCTCTGATTTGGTGCCTTTGTCCTTTGGAAGACTTTGGAGGTTAAATGGCCCTAGACTTGGAAGTGGGGTGAGGCAGGACTACCCATGGAGAATCAAGAAGGGGGCAGGACCAGTGATAGAGGGAGGGCATAGGCAACGATTGTCCAGGCGAAGGCTCTGTGTGTGGCTGGACTCTGGTAGACACGCACCTCCTGTGTGTGGGTGGGCAGCCTGATCATCTCCTGGGTGCGGGAGACAGGGAGGAGCCAGCAGGTGCAGGCTGCCTCCGCAGCTGTATCTGCGGCCACCTCCTCAGAGATCAGCCCCAGCTGGGCCGGGGTAACTTGATCTGTAAGAATGTGACACTTGATTCTGCAAACAGCCCCTCTGGGCTAGGGAGCAGAGACTGTTTGCCATTCCAGAGTCACTGAGGACCTCCCAGGCCAGGGTTCCGGGCAGGGACCCAGAGCAACGCACTGCAAACAGTCAGAAGCTCAGTGGGGCTTGCCCTTGAACCCGGCTTCTCACTCAGGACTCACCCCTTGCCCCGTCCCTGGGAGCTGTCTAGGGGGTCCTCAGGGATAGGACAGCAGTTTGACGGTGTGATTCCCGGTAAGGAATCCTTATAGGGTGATTCACAGCTGGGAAAAACAGAAAAAGACCTTTTCTTGTTCCCAGCCACTTCCCCATCAGGACCATGTGAAGATGTCAGGGAAGTCTGAGTTCAGCAAAAATAAGTTCTGGGAGGAAGCCTTGACGGCTCACCCTGAGCAAGGGCATCTGACGAAGCCAGCAGTCCATGGGGCTCCTCTGTGGGGCTTGCTGTAGTGCTCCGCTAACGCCTTCTTGTTCTGTGCTTTGGGCCGATACTTCTGGGAACTGGTCTCCCCTTGCAAGGCCAAGCCTGATTCCCAGAGACCCCGCCCCGACCTGTCTCGTGTGTTTCACATCCCACTCCTTGGTCTAGAGAAAATGTCGTCATGCCCACGGGGCTCCTGCGTCAGAGGGGAGCTGACCTGGAAATGAGGGCCCCAGATGCCTTTGCTGACCACTCTCCCTCGGTGTCCTCCCTGAGCTCCCAGAGGGTGGTGGCCAGCTGCTTTCTCACTGCCCCCCACCCCTCCCCACCCACCCACTCCCCTCCCACCCCAACTTGACAGCATCATTGTCTTGGTATCTTCAGGCCTGGCTGACCTGGGCTTTAGTCCTGATGCCCTCTTCTGCCTCCTGCTTAGGGAGGCACCAGCTCAAATCCTCACCCTGCCCAAATACCAGTGCCCAGGAGATGGGCAGCACGGCAGAAGCCCTGGGAACGTGGGCCCTGAAGACCAACTGCCGCAGGCGGTCAGCTGGCTGACTCAGGTGGACGCGTGGTATGTCAGCCAGCTGACCGGATGTGGGATTGTGCTCAGAACCCGGCTCCCCTTCCTCAAGGGAGTTTCTTAGGATTGTTGGGGTGGGGCAGATGGGGACACGGTGTGGGAGCACTGTAGTTTCATGACCAGATCATGCCTCTTCATGGGTCACGTGTTCGGAGAATGGTGGCCAGGCTGCCCGGGATGGGGGTTTTATTATGCAAATGGGCGTTCCTGCACCTCAGAAAATGTCATGTCCCGCAGGCCCTCGCTGCACATGGAGCTTTTAGCTAGGTTGGGCCGGAATGAGCATCTGACTCTTAACCAGGCAGCTCTAAAGCGGTGCTCAGGGTCTTGCTGGTGACGCAGCTTTGCTTTGGGAGCCTGCTGTGTGGGTCAGACTCCGCCTCTCGCCTGCTCTGCCACTTTGCTTGAGCCTTGGCCAGATACGCAGCTTCTTCCTGTGAGTGAGCACGGTGGCAGCACATGTTTCAAGGGTCCTTTTGAAAGTGAGTCGAGCTGCTCTGCCCGAAGGGGCCACACGTGCACGGGACGCAGTGACACCGAGAGCATGAAGGTGATTGTGGAGCCACACTGTGGAGATGCTGGTGAGAGGAACCGCACTGCCAGTTAGAAGATGAGCGAGACGCTGATGTTCAGCGTCGTGGCTGTAGTTACTCGGACTGTGGTGTGTGCTTAGAAGTGGCTGAGAGGGTAGAGCGCCCATCTCCTCAGACACAGCGGAAATGGATATTCTGTGAGGTGGTGGAGGGAAGTGTTAGCTGCTGTTATAATCATTTCCCAGTGTGTGTGTGTGTGTAATCAGTGCATTGTGCACCTTAAACTTAAACATCCTTGTCAGTTACTTTAAGATGGAAAATTATTTAAGTATAAAAAGTAACACCCTCATAAATGGAAAGCTATTGTTACACTCCATTAGTTCCACTCCTTCCTCACGCCACGTAGATAGCATTAACAGGGAAGAAAGACCTAAATGTAAGAGCTCAAAACTGAATCTCTCAGAAAGCATATTATGAATCTCTGTGACCTTGGGTGAGGTAATGTTTCATTGATGACACCAAAAGCACAAGCAACCCAAGAATGAATAGAGAAATTGAACTTCGCTGAAATTGAAAATTTTGTGCTTCAAAAGACACCATCAAGAAAGTGAAAAAACATTGCACAGAACAGAGGAAATATTTTACAAATCAAAAGTCTGATAAGACTTGTACCCAAGAACTCTTGCAACTTAGCAATAAAAGACAAAGAACCTGATTTAAAATGGGCCAAGGATTTAAGTGGACGTTTCTCGAAAGCAGATACACAGATAGCCACTAAGCACGTGAGAAGACACTTGGTGTCTTTCCTTGTCAGGGACAGGAACTCACACCTGCTTCCCACCTACAAGGGGGGCTGTCACAGGAAGTCAGATCATCACAGTGTTGGGGGCTGTGGGGAAACCAGAACCCCCTAGATGGCTGGTAGGAAAGTGCGGCTCTGTGGAAAATGGCCTGGCAGTGCCTCCAAAGTGAAACATCGAGTTGCCTTATGATCCAGAACTTGTACTCTTGGGTACATAACCACATAAGATGACAATGTGTATGTACGAAAACATCTGTGAGTGTCCCCAGCAGCTTATTCTTAGTAGCCAAAAAGTGGAAGCAACCAAATGACCACCAGCCGATGAATGGATCGAATATTGTACCTGCAGACAATGGATTATTATTCAGCCATAAAAAATGAATAAGGGACAGACCCACTCTACCACGTGTGTGAACCTTGAAAATGCTATGCCAAGTGAAAGAAGCCACACGTGTGATTCCATTTGCATGAAGTGTCCAGAATAAGCAGATCCGCAGAGACTGTGGTTTAATGGTTGCCAGGGGCTGGTGGAAGGGTGAGGGGAGTGGCAATGAGTAGATCTGGGGTTTCTGTTGGGGGTGATGACAATGATCTGGAGTTAGTGGTGACTGATAAGTAACTTTGTGAATATACAGAAAAGCCCTGAATTTAAGAGTGAACGTTATGATATGTGAATTATATCTCAATTAAGCTGTTTTTTGAAAAAAGATCCTGTTAATGACTCAGACAGATGGGCGAGGATCGCTGGCGTCCCTATCACCGCTTCCCAGCCATGCTGATGAGGTCAGCGTGTGTTGGGGGGGCCATGCGGAGACCACCGAGGTGGACACACGTCACCAGATGGTCCAGGGTCCCCAGTGCACGCTCTTCCCCCCGTGCTGGGTGCTTTACAGAGGGGAGCAGGGCAGGGGGCTGTGTAGGCCCTTGGTATTCTTTCAGCTGGGACACATGCCAGAGG
>PVIJ01015249.1:0-37200 GCA_004024925.1 Scalopus aquaticus
AGATAGCTGTCCCACCACACACACACACACACACACACACACACACACACACTCTCTCTCACTCTCACACTCAGACAGCTGTCCCACCACTCCCCTAGGTCTTCCAGCTGCAGGGGCAGCCTGCAGGTTCAGCAACACAGCAGCCTCCTGGCTGCATGAGGAGCCTCCAGTCTCGCCCCACTGTCGCCAGACTCTGTATTTGCGGAGTTGCCTCATCTGTGGACATGCACAGGGCAGCGAAAAATCTGAGGCAACGACAGTCCTGTTCTGGGTGGGGACTGAGCAAGGCAAAATGCGCTGCCTCTGGGGTCGGCGCTCAGACTGCAGACGAGGTTCCTTTTCTAGAGCTGTCCGGGGCCCTGGGCTGTTTCGCATTTCTGTGCTTTTGGTTGGTGTTTCTTTTTTGGTTTTTTATTTAAAGATTTATTTATGCGTACAAGAGCTAGGGTGTAGACCAGAGTTGTGGGAGGTGGTGAGAGGACTCACCAGAGACAGAGTGGGGAGCAGAACAGACGAATCCACTGAAATAACACTGCTGAGGGGAGCAGCGGGGAGACAGGAGAGGTCTGCTGCGCCCTGTGGGAAGTTCCCTGGCTGGGGATCGAACTTGTGCTGCAGTGGTTGCCATTAACTCCATCAGGTGAGACTTAACCCCTTGCACCACCAGGGAGGCCCTGGTTGGTGGTTTGGGGGCGATCTTCACCCCCACATGCAGTGCTGAGCCACTGTCTCTTATCCTTCAGGAGAAAGCACTAGTGTTAGGTGAGCTCCCTTCATACCTGACTGACAGCACTGCTGGCAGAGGGCTCAGTGCTGATGATTAAACCGAGTATATTCAACTGGGTGTCTTTAAACAGAAACCTACGCATGTGCTGAAGAGCTGATGGGAGTGCTAGGACCAGGGGCTCGCGGGAACCCAGCTCTTTATTTCCCCTGGGTACAATGATTCATTATTCGCTCATTCGGTGTTTGCAGTAAAACCACCGTGGATAACAAGAATCTCCGCCCCGGGAGAGACGTGGGCTAGGACTTGGGTCTGTGAGGGCGATGCAGGAGGTGGGCTGGAGCCGAGTCCTCCCCACCTCTTCTCTGCCCGTGCGCCCGTTCCCACGATGCCCTGCAGGGCTTCTTAAAATGGACCTTATATTTTGGAGCAGTTGCAGATTTACAGCAAAACTGAGAAGCAAGTCCAGAGATTTCCCATATGTCGATACTTTCTAGCCCTCCCATCTGTATCGTCTCCTCCAGGATGATCATTTGTTATCGGGGATGAACCTCCACTGACAGCTCTTTATTGCCCCCAATCCATCGTACGCGTTGGGGTTCACTCTGGGTGTTGGTCTGCAAGCAATGGGCTTGGGCAAATGTAGCCCCAGTGTGGATCGTGCAGAGACAATCCCTTGCCCCAAAGCCCTCTGCACTCTGCCTGGTGCTCCCACCCTGCTCCCCCGCCCCTTGCCCACCACTAACACTTTCATGGTCTCCATAGCCCCCCATTCCCTGGGTGTCCCTTTGCGGTGTCTTCACGGAGTGGCCTCTGGCCTGTGCGTCACACAGCAAGCATCTTGCAGCTCTCGGGGCTTCAGCGTCACTGGTGGAGGAATCCGGGGACCACTCACCGGCCGGTGGAGGCCTGAGGACAGCATGACTGAGGCCGTGAGCTGATAGAAGCCACAGACAAGCCTGCCACAGGCTCCTCCCCCGAGGAGCGGGGCAGGTGAGCGAGTTTTCCAGGGCAACCGCACAAGGGTCATTTCTAAAACAGAAGCGAAGAGTAAAGACAGAGAGAGCGCTCAGGGTTTTTTAAAGGTGGGCTTGGGGAGACGTGGATATCAGGTAAAACATACTGTTTTCTTGCTGCTTAATGTTAAGCCATCCCTGGAAATTTTCAGCCAGGCTGCGTGGCTCTTTGGGACACAGCTCTCTCCCGGTCAGGCTGTGGCCACCGTAGGCGCCCCGTGAACAAGCAAACTCTACCCCCTAAATCCGTAAAGCAGAACATAATGTCTAACCAGGACCAGAGGTGGTTTGAGTTAAGAGCATGAACACCCTGGAGCTCACGCTGCCGTATTGCAGCCACATGAGATGCTAATTCTCCGTTTCTCTGCCTCATTGTTTGCAAGTAAGTTTGCGGCAGCGCGGCGCCTCCTTGTCCAATCTCATCAAAGCCGCGTTGGATCAGGCTTCGGTTTAGGCTTTGTCTGCCCTGTGTCATGTTCCCAGGGTCTCAGGGCAAACTCGATGCTGCTGAAGCGTCAGGCGCAAATACTCTCAGGACGTCTGCGGCAGGAACCATGTGGACAAAAACCTGCCCTTGACCAAGCCCGAGTCAGGCCCCCCGAGGCCTCTCCTCAGCCAGGCCGGCCTCCGTTTACCATGTCGTCCACGACAAGCCGGTCTGAGCAAAGACCCTGCGCCCTGTGCTCGGGCCTTCGATTGTTTATAAAGGTAACTGCTGCGTGGCGGTCGATGCAGAAGCAGAGGTTGGATGCTGTCAGTGGTTCCTGAGAAACAAGAGGACCAGCTCCCCACGCGGGGCCGTCGGAAGGACCCGGGTTCAGGTCAGGAAGCAGAAGCAGGAGCCACGGGAGGGGCGAGGCCGCGGCCTTTACAGGGGCTCCGTGAGAATAGGGGGATAAACAGTTCAGAACTGGGGAGTGTGATTATGTCCACCTACATGGACACACAGGTTTCCACTGTCTAGCAGCTGCCCTGGGTGGACTTGGGGTGTGAGGGAGTTGGATTACAAGGTGGGGAGAGGGGCTCATGCAGATGTGGGGCGAGTCCTGACCTGGGGTCAGCCACCCCGCTCCTGAGGATGTCCCAGGCCAGCTGCCCAGCAGCCCAGGAATGAGCCAGCCTTGCACATCTGCCAGGCCTCTGACACATGTCAGAACTCATAAAGTAAAGAAATCAAAGCAGTATTAACACACCTGCTAAGTCAGCTTAGCAAGACTCCCCCGGCCTTGACACCTGATTGAGGTCCTCGTCCCCAGCTCTGGGACTTCACACCCTTCCGCTTTCAGCAAGCACCCCACCCTGGAGGGCGCCTCCTGGCAACTGTGCGCCCACCAGCCCCCCTTACTCTACTCATGGACCAGGGCCCCAGATGCCTTTGTATTTGGAGCCGAGTCTCTCCCTGTCGCCAGTGTCAGGTGAAGTCTTCCTACTACTTGAACAAGGGTCAGAATAATTTCTCCTTAACAGCAGCCCTGGCTTGATGATGGGCTTCTCCCGCCCTCCTCACCCTCTCGGCTAAGGGGCGGGAGAGCCGAGGAGACCCCCCCAGCATCCGCAGGAAGAGTTTCCGCCGGCACCTTCAGCTTCGCAGGTAGAGGTGTGGGCTGCTCAAACCTATCTTACTCCATTTGAACATATTTTTAAGTCTTTAGTAAAAAGACCATTTTCTATGTGAATGTTAGGGAAATTATTTTTGCACAAGGCCAGTGGCAAAAATCAGTAATTTAGAAGTTATAATCCAAGGGAGAACTGAGAACTATCCTACAAAAAAGGGATGTACTCATCAAGGATGTGAGCTCCCAAAGAAAGCTGAAGAAGGACGTTTTTCAATGACAGCAACCGCCGTCAAACTAAAGCAACCCCGAATTCTAGAACTTTGCAGGGACTTTATGTAAATACTATGAACTGTCGCAGGCAGTGTTGGTGCGCTGCCCAGATGCCCACTGCCAGCGCGTAAAGGCTGCAGTGACCTGTGGGTGCTTACAGCTGGCCCAGCTCTGGGGGACAGGCCTCGGGCCTGGAGACCACCTCCCGTCAGCCCCTCCCTCCGCCTGCAGCCAGTGACTGATGTACTGAAACCAGCATCGAAAGGGCCCCCCTCTTCCAGGAGGTGGGACCAGCTCTGAGGCGCAGTCTCGCTGGAAGAACCAGGCGGAAGCGGCGCTTCCTGTGCGCGCCCAGCCTGGTTACCGCCTCCCCTGCCTGTCTGCTCCCCGCTGAGAGAGCGGCTCTGTCCAGCAGGCGAGTCCCTGCGTCAGCTCTGCCTCCTGGGGAGCCCGCCTGGCCCGAGGGCAAAGAAGCTGCCTGCCTTCGCCTGTCCCCGCCATGCACGTCCCCTCCTGAGTGTCCCCAGGAGACTCCCGTGTGGGGTTCAAGGTCCTCCATGACCTGCTCTACTTTCACCTTCCTACCACCCTTGACCTTCACCATCAGAAATGCGAGATTGCTCCCAGCCCCCCCTCGCCCCTTCTTCAGCAATTCCACTGCACAGCCACACGTGCGCTCACACAGCTGTACACACACCCAGACACACCCATGCTCACACACACACACATGCACACGGGTGGGCCTGCATGAGAACACACGCACACACAGAAATGCTACCTGCATGCTCACACACACACACACACACCTACACATGCAGAAGAAATCTGCTCACATGTGTGCATGCATATACACAAACACATACCTGCGCACAGCCAGGTGCACACACATGTGCAAACACACATATACACCGCCCAGGAGCAGCTGCTTGCCTCAATGCTGTTCATGCTTCTTCCTCTTCTGGCACATGTTGGCCACATGGTGGACTCGCTGATCCTGTAGGTGCTTCAACTCTAATCTCGGGGTCACCTCCTCCAAGAAGCCTTCCTGGTAGGCTTAGATTTCTCTCTGTGCTTCCAAACACCCTGCACTTCTGCTGTCGTGCCCACGGGTTTCGGTGACATCATTTGCTCATGGCTCATTCTCTAACTGGATTGTCAGCCCCTGCACTGTCTGAGGTCACGGCTGTTTCATTGATCCCTCATCACAGCGTCCCCTGTTCAGGAGACGTAGATTCAGCGTCCTGATTGAGCTGGGAGAGACTCGGTAAATGAACAGGACATAACGTAATCTGGAACTGTGGATCAGGTTGACTCTTGTTGTCAGAGTCGAAGGAATTTTCAGCAAATACAGGATGCGTGCTTTCTGGAATAAAACATCTCGAACCGCCTGTGACAGGTTTTCAACACCTCCTGCGGCGGGAAGGACCTGGGGAATTGATAACCAGCTGCTAAAATCAGGGAAGGCGATGTCTGCACTGAACGGGGCAAGACAAGCGCAGACCCCCTGCCAGGCGAGCACCCCAGGGCCCCTGTGTGGTCCTCTCCAGGGTGGGGGGCCTCTGCTCTGAGGGCCTGCGTGCTGCGCGGCACCTGGCACCTGCTCCTTCAGCCCGCAAGCTGCCCCGGGGGCCCCCACCTGCCTGTCCCAGCCGGGAGCTGCCCCGGGGGCCCCCGCCTGCCTGTCCCAGCCGGAGCAGGCTTTGCCCCGTGTCTGCGAGGACCAGAGGCCGCGAGCAGGGCGCAGGCAGCAGCCAGTGCTGGGGACACCGCGGCAGGTCTCTGAGGCACCCGCAGGGAGGAGGAATCCGCTGCCTCGGGGGCTGGGGCTTCCTCCTGCACCAGGCGGGCAGCGGACACAGCACCCTGAACGGCCATCTCCACTGTGCAGCCCAGGTACCCCGGGGGTTCTGCCACAGTCTTCCGTACAGTCGTGAGAAGATCCTGCAGAGGAGACTGACGCCCCCCACCTGCTGCCCAGACGCCCTCAGGAAGGCGGCAGGAGGCTGCTGTGCCCCCCATTTACTGCCCACCCCTCTGTACAGTGGCTTGTGCTGTCGCACAAGGGGCAGCAAGAGGCAACCTGTTGTGACCATAGTCACTGTGTGCCCACACAGGTTCACCTGCTGGAGACGCTTTCATGGTCCTCCCCGGCGTCTGTGTTCCCAGCCCTGCAGCCCCCCTTGGGGGGCCCCCAGCACCTAATAAATCAGGATTCTGGGAGGGCCCCACCAGCCCGTCCCTTATCAAGCCCTTTGGGCCATTCTGACGATCCGCAAGTGTGAGGACCACTGGATACAAGATGATCCTCCGTGGCCCCCCGTCGCGGGCGGACACTCAGAGGCTCTTCATACTGAGCAGTGGGGAGAGTCCTCGGGGAGGGGAGTCATCAAGTCACTGCCAAGAAGAGACAGGGGGGGCAGGCAGAGCCTCTGGCTCACTTTCTCTTCGAGACCAGCCTCCCTCCTGCATTTGAAGGAGACCGGACAGGAAGATAAGCCGCCGTTTCCTTCTTGCCGCTTGGGATTAGAGGATGCTGGGCTCAGCATAAAGGGGCTCCCCTGCCCGGTGTGGCTGGCTACATGGTAAGGGGGTTCCCCTGCCCCGTGTCGCTGGCTACTTCATAAGGAAGGTTCGATTTTCTCGCTGGTTGTTATGATCATTGGAAGCATCAGAATCAGCATGAAACATAATAGGTTCATCAGACTCCAGAAAAGGGGATCAGGCCAGATACAAATAAGATCGCAGATTAAGAGAAAACAGCGGGGACACTTGAACGCCTGCATTACCACAGCTCTGAACAGACATTCAAACCAAGCAGCTGAGATGTCAGTCGGAGAGAAGTCAGGAGGTGGGTGAAGGGTACAGCCAGGGAAAGATTCCTGGTTTGGAAGAACCAGAATCCTCTCTCATCCCTTTGGCCCCGGGACAAGATGCAGGATGCCTTAGGAACAGCCCAAGGTCAGGAATCACCCAAATGGCTCTATGTCTACTAAAGATGGAATTTTTATTTAAAACCCTACCAAAAAAAAAAAAAACAAAAAACCTCAGACCCAGATGGCATCACTAGTAAATTCTAGCAAACATTTAAGGAAGAAAGCGTGCCAATTCTACATACACTGTTCCAGAAAACTGAAAAGCAAGGAACTCTTTCCCAACTCATGCTGATCTTGATGTGAGAGGCACACAGACATCACGAGAAAAGAAACCAAAGCCCACGATCCCTCCCAGGTCGATCGCGATTTGATGTAATTTAGCAGGTCAAATTCAGTGATGCCTAGGAAGGGTGATACATCCTGATGAAGTGGGATTTATCCCAAGGTATAGATTGGTTCAGCATTGGTAAAGCAGTGTCATTCACCATATTAACAAATTTTTCAAAGAAAACTGATCATCTCAGTAGATGTAGAATATGACAATTCCAGCATCCATTACCGATCAACACTTTCAACGACCAAGGAACAGGAGAGAACTTCCTCGAATGGCTGCAAAAGCACATGTGTGAAGCCCAGAGTTAATATCAAGGCTAAACATGTCAATTATGGTGCTTTCTTCCTGAGATCAGAACACGCCACCGTCACCACTCATACCTGCCCTCGTGCTGCAGGTCTGGACAGTGCAACAGGCAAGGAAACAGACTTCTAGGAAGGAAGGCATGTAGTGATCCCATTCTCAGGGACAGCAGCACTCGTGTAGAAAATCTCACAGAGTTCTCAAAAGAGCTATGCACTAAGAAGTGAATTTAATCAAGTTTCAGGAATAATATAAGAATAATAAACAACAATCTTTTATATACTAGCAATAAACAGTAAGAAATACCTAGGGATAGCTACAATGAAAGATAAGAATAACCTCTACCCACAAAACTATAGATTAAAATAAATGGGAAAAATTAAGGGAGAAATAGGCCTATTCTCTTCATTATTGTTAAAATATAAAATTTCCCCAAATTGATCGAGAGTCAGCGCCATTCCAGTTAAAACCCCAGTCATTGAAACCTGCTCTGAAATGTGGGCGGGAATGCAAAGAACCTGGGGTAGTCAGGACAACTTGGGGCAAAAAAGAACAAAGTTAGCAGGGGTAGCTTGTGATTTCAAGAATTCATAGAAAACTCTAATAACCAAAACTAGGTGGTGGTGGTGTAAAGAAAGATAAGCAATGGAATGGAATAGAGAATGCAAAATTAGACCCACAACAAATGGGCTCCCCACACACTGGGGGCTCTTTCTGTGGCACACATCAGACTTAGTGCTGGAATGTGCTAGAAAACTGACTCTTCTCATCTCACGTAGCAACTCTGTGAGCAGGTGTTACGCACCTGACTAGTGGGCTGGAACCAGACGTCTGCGTGCACTTGCCGGAGCACCCTCTGCGGTGGCAGAGCGTGGCTGCGTTGTAAGACTGTGGTCTTAACCACCTCTGAGAGGAGGTGGAGCGTGGCGGATGGTGGCAACTGCAGCCAACACCCTGTCCCGGGGGCCCCTGCCTCAACTTCAGTCATGCAATGTTGGAATCCCTTCTGCACGCGCAGGTAGGTGTTGCCTCTTCTCAGACTGGAGCTGGGCTAGGTGAGCGCTTCCTGCCCACACCGCCCGGCTGCAGAGTGAGGCTGAGTCCGCTGGCGGCTTCACGCCCTGGATGCTTGTCTAGCCCACGGGCTTCCTGTGCCTTGCAGGGATCTCCTCTTCAGCAGGAATGTAGCCAGCCCACACCAGGAGCTTCTTTGTTTTTTTGACCTTTGCTACCCACCACCCACTCCTGGTGCTCACAGAGGGAGGTGTCTGGCCCACATATGGGCTCTGAGCCCCCCAGAGGTGCTGAAGTGGCTGTTCCTTAGCAGGAGCAGCATGCTTAGTGCCTTCCCAACCAACTGGCAACCCAGTTACAGAGTCCTCAGGGCGAATGACAAATTGTCTCCACCTTGTCTCACAATTGCCTTGGTGGAGAGGCTGTCTAATCACAGCCAGGCTGATTACTCCAATTGGCATTTATTATTCTTCTCCTGTCTCCTGAACAAAAGCCCTGCTCCGGCTGGACCGGTAAGCAGGAGTACGATTGATGTTGTCTATCTACAAATGCTTTCATTTCACAGTCCACGTATTGTCTGAGGGAGTTCTCTGCAGAAGATCTAAAGACACCTGCTATTGTAGAAAGTATTTCCCAGAACTTGGCAAAGAAATTGAACCATATGAATAAAATGTTTACAGAGGAGAGGAGGAAAAGAGGCGTAAGTCCTACGTGAGTTCCTGGGTCACTTGGCGTTGTCAGCTATGTTACAGGTAAGTCATCTTCCAGCAATCAAAATTTCCTTGTCTTGTGTCAGAATTAATTTAAATAATTGAGCTATTTTAATGGAAATTAGCTTAATCTGCACAGCATGGTCTCCTTTCTAAAAAGAGAACAATGAACATAATTTTAAGATTTTCTTGATGAATCATGGTTATTTAACAGTGCAATAAATAAATACAGTGTTTTGTTTTGTTTTTTTATTAGCAGTGTTTCTGCTGTGAGTGGGTATTCTCCTAAGACCTCACTTGTTCTCTCTGCCATGGGCAGAAGTCTAAATAAACAAGTT
Source organism: Scalopus aquaticus (assembly GCA_004024925.1). Taxonomy (NCBI): domain Eukaryota; kingdom Metazoa; phylum Chordata; class Mammalia; order Eulipotyphla; family Talpidae; genus Scalopus; species Scalopus aquaticus. The sequence goes on from PVIJ01015249.1 coordinate 9,139, forward strand.
TTTCAGGACTGTATGTAAAGTAAAAGTCAGTGATGACTAAAGTACATGGCTATCACCAACAAACAGCTTTGGGAAAATCATTCCCATATTTAAAGTCCTTTTATTTTCAGTTAGGTTTAGGGTCTAAAACGTTGATATTTACAGAGCAGATACTGCTCTGTAAATTGCTCTGTAAATAGATGATAGGAAATATGACTAATATTCTTCTAGAAATTTATAATGTTTTCATACATTGGTTTCTTAAATTCTCAAAACTGAGCCCTGAGGCATGTTAAGTGATCCACCTTAACCTTTACTACTTAAACTTTACTACTCCAAATCACCCTTTACTAGTGAGATTTCCAACTCTAGCCCAGAGCCCATGTATTTATGGGAAACTAAAGCCTTGCAAAACCTGAAATTTCAATTTATTAAATAGAGCAAGTTTGCAAAGAATGTCCTGCTTTGGTGCTGATTTCAGTCAGTCCTTGTACCTTCGTATCTGTTGCATCAATGTTCAATGTACTTTACAATGAGAACTTGTATGTGGGGAGGAGCAAAGCTCAGGGATCTTTGAACCAGCAGATAAATCATGCTTATCTCTCAGTCTAATTATGATGAAGTTGATTTCATTGCATTCTAATACCTCGGGCTGTAATAATTTGGATGGTGACTGAATGACTTAGGGACACCATACTCCTCACCAGCTTGAGGGAAGCAGAACTTTATGCAGGTGAACAAACTGTGGTCCCTGGGCTGGGTGTCTGTTTTTATAAATAACATTGTATTAGAACACAGCCACACCTGTCGACTTACATATTAACTATTATTTTTGCCCTCCAGTGACAGAGTAATACACTGTAAGAGTTTAGGTATAGACTATAGGAGCCATGAGCTGAAAGCATTTACTTTCTGGCCCATTAACTGCAGCTCATACTGTGGGATAAATCACGATATTTGTCTCTTTCACTTTTCCATTCTGTCAGTGCTTCATGTACTTTGTAGCTCATCGTTGGATACACATATATTTATGATGGTCGTATCTTCCTACTATATTGAATCCTTTATCATGATAAAATGGCTCTCTTGTCTCTGGAAATGTGCCTTATACTAAAGTTTATTTTGTACATTACAGCAACTCAAGCCCTTTTATGCCTCTGCCTAATGGTATATGTTGTCTATCCTTTTTACTTTCAACAAATTTGTGCCTTTGAATTTAAAGTGCATCTTTTATCAGTAGTGTACAGCTGGATTTTGAGCTTTTTACTCAGGAAGGCAATGCCTGCCTTTTTATTAGTGTTCAGTGCATTTGTCTGTAGTATGATTACTGCTATGATTCGACTTAAGACTGCCAATTTGACAGTAGATTTTAATTTGTCTTATCTTTTTTTTTGTTCTTCCTTCACGATTTGTTGTAAAACAGTATTTCTTAGGATACAACTTTCATTTTTCTAATGACATCTTTGTTATATTTCTTTCTAGTTGTCAATCTCCTTTTTTTTTTTTTGGTTTTTTTTCAGTTGTTATTTTTATTTGTGTCTTTTACATTACTGTATATTCCCCGTAGGTTTCCCACCACCAATTCACCTGTGTACCGTTACCACAGTCCCCTGTGCTCCCCTCTCCCCCGCTCTGAGCCCCAATTGTCCCCTGTTTCTCGCTGATTGTCGCTCTTGTATTTGGCTCCCCTATATTCCTGTTATAAGTGAGACCATTCAATATTTTTCTTTTTCCTTTGGCTTATTTCGCTGAACATGACCCCTTATAGTTCCATCCATGTTGCTGAGAATTGCATGTGTTTATCTTCTTTGAATGCTGAATAGTATTCCATGGTGTATATGTACCACATCTTCTTGATCCAGTCAACTATTTTTGAGATATGCATCTTTAACATGTCACAATCTTCTTGTTTAACTTCACTTATCTTCATTAGAATATAGAAATTTTGGTCCAATGTATTGGCTTAAAGGATGACCACTTGTTATTGTGGTGATGTATTACACATATGTGTACCATGAACCCCACAATACAATCATGTGTTTTACAAATTAAGAGGACAAACTATGTAAATACATACATACAAACTACATGTACACATCCATATGCACACGTATGTGGGACTTGCACATATGTGCACACATTTATTATTTCCAGTTGTATTGATCCCTCCTTGTCAATCTGCATTACCATCTGCTGTCATTTTCTTTCACCCTGAAGGTCAGCCTTTAGCAGTGGCGCTCAGAGGCATCACCAGCAATTCATTTCAGTATTTGGTTTTTTTTTTTTTTTTTAACATTTTTTTTAATTTTTTTTTTTATTTTTACATACAAGCTGGGGTACAGGCCAGAGGTGCGGGGCGGCGAGAGGGTTCACCAGAGACAGAGCGGGTAGCAGAACAGGCAGATCAGAAATACACTGCTGAGGGGAGCAGCGGGCGAGGCAGGAGAGGTCTGCCGCACCATGTGGGATTCTCCCTGGCCGGGCGTCGAACTCGCATCTCCGCTGCCGACAGCTCCACAGCGCAGCGCTTAACCGCTGCGCCACCAGGGAGGCCCAGTATTTGGTTTTTTTAATCTGGAAATATCTTAATTTGGTCTCCATTTATTTTAAGTCACTCACATACTTCCTTTTTTTAAAGATTTATATTTTTTAATTTAATTATGCATACAAAAAATGGGGTGTAAGTCAGAGGTGTGGGTGGTGGTGGTGGTGAGAGAATTCACCAGAGACAGAGTGGGGAGCAGAACAGGCGGATCCACTGAAATCCACTGCTGAGGGGAGCAGCGGGGAGATAGGAGAGGTCTGCTGTGCCATGTGGGAAACTCCCTAGCTGGGGATCAAACTCATGCTGCAATGGCTGCAGATAGCTTCATAGTGCTGAGACATAACCCGTTGCACCACCAGAGAGGCTCCATCCTCTGACAATTTGAACAGCTCCCCTCTCTGAGGTCACTTGGTAGGTTTGCAGAACAGGAATGGCTCCTCTGTGATCACAACTGCTCCCTTCATGCCTAAGAGATTCTCTGCAAGGACCTTTCTCATGAGGACTTGACTACGTTCCCATCCAAGGGCCTTGCTGTTCCAAATCATTCTCAGTGGGCTGTTATTCTGGTTAAACATACGGGCACCTCCATGCCGCCCGCACATACTGCTGGGGACATTGCAGTCAGTCGCTTAGGAGCATGGAATTTTCTCCTGCATCTGAGTGTTTTTTAACCTGGTTGCTTATCTAATTACATGGAAAACTGCTTAAAAACACAGCCTCCAAGTTTACTGCCTCATCTTAAAAACTCCGCGAAGGTTTCAGTAAACCAGGTAATAGCTCTAGGTCTTTCGCTATCCTGCCGGAATGGACCAGGAAAAGTAAAGAACAGTGTATGATTCATTTCAGGGATGATGAAATGTACACCAGAATCCCCATTTCTGTAAGTCTGATTTATGGCTAACACTGTTTCCAATCAAATCACACAGCCGAGCTGTGAAGAAATGTCCAAGGGAAAAAGACATAAATCAGCAAAGAAACAAAAACGTGGGGTGATAACGTCATGGCCCCCCCAGAGGGTCGGCAGGGTCTGTGTCTCCACGACGGTGGCAGTCTGAAATCTGAGGTGTCCATGTGTAGCAGCAGCCGCCCCCCCACGTGACTAAGGCCTGGATTCTGGGTCCTTGAAGTCAGAGCTGAGCAGGTGTCACTGATGAAGTTAGTCTGGCCCACCAGACATTTGCTCTCTGGAAAATTATTTCACACTTTGTTTGGCTATGAACAGTTAACCTGAAAGAGCAGGGTTCACTTTTCCTTCTCACCTTCCTCCAGATAAATATGCACCAACATTATTGTAATGATCATCAGGTATTCCCATTTGTCTGAGTTTATTAATAGCTAGGGTTAGGATCCCTTCTGGTGTCCCACTCTGAGTGGGAACTGAGCTCATGTAAAAGAAACAGGACATGAATGTGATCCCTCCCTGTTCGTGGATATGAAAGTAACAAAGGAAAAGTAAATAAATACACAAATAAGTGATCAAATAGCAACACACTTTTAAAGACTACGCTCTTCATGAGATAAGGTCTCCCTGTTCTGGAGTTTCTGAGTCTGACACCCCCAGGCCCTCAGCACCCCCAGGAATACTGCAATAGAATCCAGCATCTAGTGTCTGCTGATATTTGTGACTCTTTGTCTACTGAGTTGGACATTTCGTAATTAAGAATTGATCCTTTCAAAATTCCTTCTCGATGTATTCAAGCTAAGCTATCCAGACTAATAATAAATAATTCACTAATAAGAAAGGATCCAAAATAAAAGAAATCACTCATAAACCTACGGTGGTCTGGAAGCCAGCACCTGGACACCACTTTCTTATAGGCCTCAGGAATGCAGTGGCGATCGATGTTTGGCCTACAGAGAGCTGACTGGTGGTGGATCCCAGGAAGGAAATGGGTGCTGCTTCCTGTCTCAGGAAAACCCCTATCTGGAGGATGGCCTAATCTTAACTTGCCTACAAAGACAAGGATCCATAGCTGCTGGATTTAAGTCAGCTCTTGACCCAAAGCCCCTTGACAGAGGAGGCAGAGGTCAAGGTCTTTGATGAAGTACCCTGTGGGGTCACTACAGATGTCAAACAGAGACATGTATGGAGACTCTGCAAAATTCCTGTAGGAGAACTGTGGACCAAACTTTGATGCTTTAGGCGTAGATCATGGGGTCTTCTGCTAACAGCAATTTTCTGTTTGAAAAGCAACTCCTTGCTCGATTTGGGGCTCGGTCTCCCTGGATCACCAGATGACAGGACAACTCAAACCATTAACTGGGTGTTCGCTGACCCACTGACTCTTCCAAGATTGGGTGCTCATAAATGGAAATAACTTATACCCCAGTACCCCCACTCTTGGGCATACACCAAAAGGACACAGAACCGTCAGTGCAAAAAACAAGATGCCCTAGGATGGTTGTCATAGCACATAGACAAGTGCCAAATGGCTACTTTGAGCTGCATATGTCATATAAAATTTAAAAAATAAAATAATTAAAAGGGAGAGACACAGAAGCAGCCTAAATGCTCATCAATAGATTATGGACAAAGAAGATGTGGTCTCTCCACACTATGGAATATTATTCAGCCATAAGGAAAGATGAAATGCAGCCATTTTCAGACAAGCACTGGACATTTACTTAGTGGACAGTTTGACAAAGGAAAATAATCAAAATGAATGGACATTAATAAACACAGTGAGGGCTCTGAGGTTAAGAGGAAGAAGGGAGGCTGGAAAGGGACGGGGGAGATAAGGGATGGTGGTGGGATGGGGGGGAGGGGTTTGGGGTACTCAGAAGCATCCCATCTGGAATGGAAGAGGCGCTGGATGATTTAGCCTTTGCTGTGCTGTTCTTTTGGTTTCTCCCCAGGGTATGGTGGGGTTCCTTGGCGGGGTGGGGGGGTTCCCCACTGATGCAACAGTGCATCGTGTGTATAGACAAGATGGGAAGAGTGGGAAAGGTGCTCAAAGCTACTGTAATGGTGGACACTACTCTCTACCTCTTCTCCATTACTCATACTTACTGCCTCATGGGAAATTCTGTATGATTCATCTTCTGTCATCACCCCCTGGCCCATCCTCTGAGCAATGATTCATGTGCTTCCCATGTGCAAAATATATTCACCCCTCCACAAGACACCTAAAGTGTCACCCGATCACGTCATCAGGGTAGAGGCCAGTGACCTTTTTATCTGCATTAAATTCAGTTGTAAACAAAGCTCTGTGAGATCAGCAGCTCAACCTGGGCCTCCCTGGGGGTGCAGGGGTTAAGTCTCAGCACTACGAAGCTATCCACAGCCACTGCAGCAGGAGTTCGATCCCCGGCCAGGGAGCTTCCCACGTGGTGCAGCAGACCTCTCCTTCCTCACCCGCTGCTCTCCTCAGCAGTGTACTTCAGTCGAGCTGCCTGTTCTGCTCCCCACTCTGTCTCTGGTGAATGTTCTCACCACTCCAAACCTCTGGTCTACACCCCACTTCCTGTATGCGTAAATAAATACTAAAAAAAAAAAACCTCAACCTAAAGACCCAAGAATTAAAAGGCCAACTTAGCTGCCCCCATATGTTAAACTCACACTCTTGAGACCAAACAGGGTCTCTATATTCTCATTAAAAAAATGAAGTATAAGAGGCAACTAGCAGTCCTATGGATCCATAGCAATTTGAAAGACATCCAGGAACATAGTTGGGGTCTCCCAAGGCCGGAAATAGACCGTGATTACAGCCCAGCTCTACTTCCTGGCAATTCTTCATGGTTCTTGAATCTTTTCTCTGGGAGCGTTGGCTTTGCTCTCTCAGAAATCTTTCCTTCCCGTAAGAAATGTCTCGTGCTTGCACATGAGCAGCTCTGCCTACAGGAAGTCAGGGGGTCCAGAGTATCTCTGCATGTCAGATGGATGCTGGTTCTTTGAGTTCAAGTTGGAAACACCCTCTTAAAAACATGAGCTCTCTGTAGAATGACTTGGATTCTATGTCCCAAATTAAACCATAATTTCTTTCAAGGCAGATCCTCCCTACTTTAGTTCTCCTGTAGAACTTGTGAAGGACAATACCCTTAAGGGTCTGAAGAAGTAGCAGGCCCATGGGGCCTTCAGTCTTTTGGAGATCCTACAGCCATGCCCTGTATCTGACCCACCCCATATATATTCATTAGTTTGAAACCCACGTGTCCATAGAAAAGACTAGAGATGAGAAAGTTTTATTTTCCAACCAGCAAGTTCTCTCTTCTATTTCACCTAAATTCTACTAACAAATGGAAAAATTCTTTCCCTTTTTGTTAAACAGCTTTTTATGATAGCTCAGCCTACCCACTTGCTGCTTCCAGCATCCTACCTGGAAAGCTCCTTAACTAGACACACAAGTTCAGGCACATGTTCCATCTTCCAAGGTGACAATTTTGCAAATTGTTTACTACTACGAAATTCAGATTGCCCTTTTTCCAGCTTCCAATGGCATTTTCTCACTTCTCTCCCACCCTCTTCTCTTCCAGCTCTCCTCGCTGCCTGGTCTCTAAGTCAGTGTAGCATGTTTTGGATTTTTATCGTAGCAGCACCCGTTTCTCAGTACTGATTTTGCTCAGTCATCTGTTGCAAATCACCCCAAGACATAGACGCTTAAAATCCAAACTAAACCAAACCCTCAATGACTTATTTCTTAAGGTTCTGTTGACTCCCCACAATAGAACCCCACAGTGGGGTCCCCCTGTGGATTTTTCCTCACCTCACTCAGCGCATCCCATTGAAGAGTCAGGCGGGGGCTCTTGCTGGCTAGTCCTGGGAAGCTGTGGCTGTTAATAGTGATAATGCAACCAATGAAAGTTGGGAGTTACCCGTCCAGTTAAAGAGGACTGCCCTGTAGCTGTGCTGAGGGAGAGGCCAGGGAAACACAAGACGGAGGTAGAAAGAGGCGTCCCTACCATGATCTCAGCCATTCAGACCAGCACGGTGGGGCCCATCACAGGGACATAATGGGGCCCAAACAGGCTGGAACCCACAAGGACAAACTGAAGCTTGTGCTGATTCTTACTGCCTCTGGCCTTGGGGACACTGGTGTAGCGGCGGGAAGGCACCAGGAACAGGTTTTCCATGGAGCTGGGCAGATGGATCAAAGGAAAGGAGTTCTGGAGCCCTCAATGACTTTTTTAGGCTTTTAATGGTCTCTTGTAGAGAGGCAACCAGGGACAGGGCAGGCAAGTACCCGGGGGCCAGGAAGCTGGCAGGTCCCGCAGCCCCTGGTGAATCTTCACTCTCTCTGGGCTCTCTGGTGGCATCTCTCATCTCTCTGCTGCACCCCAAACAGTCCTCTGCTCCACGCTCTGTTCTCTGCTACTGCCACTGCTGCTACTCTTGCTTTTCCAAAATATGTGTATCGAAGTAAAGTAGATCTACATCTTTGTATCTGCTCCGAGAGTATAGGTTCAAAGCTGCACAGAGGTGTACTCTCACGCCCTGCCGACTACCGGGGGCCCTGCTAGGGCGCCCCCAGTTCCATGCAGCCCCTTGCTCCCCCTCGTCCACCCCACCCTCCTCCCTGTCTGGAAGCCTGTTTTGCAGTCAGAGGTCAAGAGTTTCTTATTGGTTTGGTTTTGAATGGCCCTTGCTGTGTTTCTCCATATTCCACATATAAGTGACTGCTGTTGACCCAGGTACAGGCGTGTCACTTAAGGGGCAGTGGTGCCCCCTGGGAAATGTATGTTAGGTGTTCTCACTGTATGAGCATCATAGAGTACAGTGATACACACCTGGATGGTACAGTCGGCAACACCAAGACCATCCAGTACAACCTGTCACGACCGCATGGTCTGCTGCTGACGGAGGCGTCGTCAGTGACACTATCACTCATTTAATAATAGCTCTTTGAGGCAGGTGTGCAGGAGGTGTGATTCTCAAAATGACCCCTAGGGTCTCCAGAACCCTCCTGGGTTTTCCTGAGAGTGTGTCACATAATTAAGATCTCAAATTATTTGACCTTAAAATCGAGAGCTTCTCTGGGGGGGCCTGACCTAGTCACACAAGGTTTTAAAAGCAGCGAGTCCTCTGGGGAGCAGCAGAAATAGAAGTCACAGAACCAAAATATAAGGAGATATCTCTGTGCTGTTGCAGGCTGAGGAGGGTGGGGTCACAAGCAGTGGGATGTAGGAGGCCCCAAGGAGCAAAGGACATGTCCTGCTCGCAGCCAAAGAGCTTTACAACTGCAAGAAGGTGAATTTTGCCAATAGCAAGAAAAAGCTTAGATGTAGATTTTTCCCCAGAGCCTCAAACCTGCCCAACACCTGATTTCAGGTGTGATTCCCCTAACTGGCAGCCCATTCCAGCCCTGCTAGGTGCTGACCTACAGAATTATGAGCTAATAAATGGGTATATTTTGAACCTCAGTTTATAGTAATTTGTTACACAACAATAGAAAACTATTACAAGGTATTATTATTTTTCCTATTTTAGAAGACCTGAAAAGTTAAGTGATTTAAGTTGCTTAAATTACTAAAGGCTCTATTATTATCTTGTTACCCCATGAACCAAAAATCTGGGCAAAAATCCATGCTATTATTATCTTACTATCTTGTATCATTTTTCTCTTCTGAATTATTTTTGTTGAGAAAGATCCTAGAATTCTACGGGGAATAAGTTTGTGCCTTTTGTGTTGATGTTCCTATAAATAATCTATTTAATGCATGAGACAGAATCGAGAAGATAGGAACTTGGACAAGAAACAAGTCAATCATGGTCAAAGTTGAGAACCTAAATATCTGAGAAGAAAGAAAAATACGCTGGGAGGGGCAAAGCTAAGCTCTAAGCTAAAGATCTAAGAGTTAGTGTACAAGGCCACAGTCAGAAACAGCAGATGACCCAGGGCTCGGGAGATAAAAGAAGAGGAAGCACGTTAACACCTGTAGGGGTGAGGGCAGCCTGAGGGGTTGTGATTGGTGGTCGCAGGAAGACTTGGAAATTGGAAAAGGCTCAGCTCATCTCTAATTCTATAGTCTGTTTTCTATCAGCGCTGCCTTGCCTTTCCTCAGCCTTCTCTTTCCTGCTGCTCGCGGGGCCTCGAGTCAGCAGATACATCCCAACTGCAAATCTCCACTCCCCTCCCCTCTGTTTGCTGTCAGCAATCAAGTTCAAGGCCCCCAGTGCTAGACTCACCCTGCACCCTCCAGACTTGGAATCTCATTTTTCTTGTGGACTCTGCAATTTTTACTGACTCTGTGTTCCATTTCTTCCACTCTAGTTCCAAATGAAGAGAAAATTGGAGGAAAGAGCTACCTAAATAAAGCACTGAGTGTTGAGAATTACTATCGCAAGAGAAAGTGAGCCATTGGCGAGGGCTCCCAAAGTCTCCTTGCGAGCCTACAAAAAGGTACTTTTTTTTTTTTGCAGAAAAGCGAGAACCAAACTTCCTTGTGCTCTAACTAGATTACGGAATAGCTGCTGATGGTTTACTCTCCTCTAGACCCTTTCCTGCCAGACTGAGGGAGAAGGGGTTGGTGCTGGGGCCTGGCTCCTTCTGGCACGGGGCAGTGAGGCGGGAGCGTGCTGTCTTCTGCTCTGACGCTAAATCCCTTTCTGAATATGGGCGAGTGGGTCCTGTTCCCGAGTCGGGACATCAGAAGCAGGTGGAGACAGTATCAGGTAGCAATAAGCCACGTCTCGCAGCCTGTCTTCCAGCCTCAGTAACTGATGGGGGGATGGGGATCGTGACCTAATCAGAGACGACAAGGAGCATTTGCAGCGTCTTACTGGTACCTAAAGGGGCACTGAGGGTGACACCAACCCAGAGCTGCGTGAAAACACACCGTCCCGACGTGGGTTAATCCTAAAGATGACAAGCCTGTCCGTGAACAAGTAGACTGTTAACAGCTCCTACCTCCCAGGCCCTGGCCTCCCTTTGTGTGGATTCTATCATGGCATAGTCTCAAGGACCCTGTGCCGCAGGTAGCCCCGTCACCCCATAGCAGTAGACGCAGAGCCACGCACCAGGCGCCTTTGAGGAAGGGCTTGGCGCCAGCAGCCGGCCACCAGCAGGTGCAGAGGAGCTAGAGCCAAGGTCCCGGGCCGAGGCCGTGCTCCAGCAGGCGGGCTCATCTGCTCAGTGCCAGCCAACTCCAGTACCCCCTTCAGAGCCCCCCGGGGTCCGGCCAAGGCTGGTGTCGGTCCTGCTGCCCTCTGCCCACTCACCCCTTCCTTCCCGCCACATACGTAGACCCCACGGACAGAGCATCCCATGGAAACACCGCGAATAAGCAGCCAGCACACCCCCCCACCCCCGCATCTCGGGGCTGCTTCCCCGGGGCTGCCTGCAGCAGCAGTTTGCGGAGAAATAACGGAGCAGGAGAGCCTGGGGAGGCCCATCGCTTGGTGTGGGTGCTGGGTGCGGGGTCACAGCTGCTTGTGCAGGTGAGCCCTAAGACCACCAAGGCTGATCTGGATTTGGAGCTGGACTCTGAAACATATTTCTGGGGTGAGAAGCTGGTAAGGCCCCCTTGAGTGGGCCGGGAAGCCGAGGATGTCACCTCAACTGAATGCAAACCAGGCCCGCCAGGGAACGGTGCCTGCTGCGCAGGGGAGTGCAGAAGCCCGGCAGTGCCAGGAGTGGCCACGAAGGTGTTACAGGGCAGCCCTGGTATAAATGGGGTGCCTGTCTGGGTTCTCACCCATGCGCTTAAAAGGGACTTAAAAGACTCAACTGCAGACTCACACAATAAAATTAATAAAAGGGTTTATTTACAAAAAGGGAACGGAAAAAGATAAAGAATAAATTGGTGAACGCGTCCTACCAGTTCCGCTGAGCTGGAATCTCACGGCCCACTCAAAACCTGGCAATCCACAACCATGATCAATAGCCCCCCTCCAAGCTCACAGGTCTGGTTTTTAAATCCCAAAACCATTTCTTAACTCCACCCTCAGGCCTCAGCATCCTTTCTTCAGTGATGATGGCATTCTGGGATTCGTAGTCTTCGATGTCTTGGATCTCTCTGGCTTAGGTGGGGGTGGGGTCCTGGGACACCCCCCTTTCCTTAGGACCCCCCTCTTACAAAGGGACTTGGTCTCATTCTCTCCAACTCAGAGCCTCTTTGCTGCGAATGTCAGGAAACCAAGAATGTACACATCTTAGCAAACAGCGGACCTCACCAAGGGCCTCTTACAAATTGAATTCCTTTATTCGGCCCTCATTGTTTCTGTTGGGCTCTAATGTTAATTAAAATTATTTCCAGTCAGAGGTACAGGAAGACTAATGTATGCAATTGTTTGTAATCATCATCTCCCATGGTCTTTTGAAATACTACATTTGGAACTACTATTTTTTTTAAATTGCATTTTAATGAATTCCTTGGGGGACACTATGATTAAAAACAGATGATACCTACTAAAGGATGAACTAATAAAACATTCCATAGGAAAGAATTTATCAAATGGGCCTTCAGATTGCACTCATTTATCAAGTCACGGAACGAAAATAAAAGGGTATCATTTCAAAGTGTAAGTACTTGTAATTTAAAATTATACAGTGGCTGGAGTTCCAAAATCAGGAAAATGTGCAGAAACTGAAAGTGTATCTGAAAAATAAGAAAAGTAATGACTGAATCATCAGAGAGTAAAAGTGCTGACAGGAGCCCTTGCTGCATACCCAGTAGCTACAAAGGCACAGATCCTCTGATGCCTCTTAGCGAGTGTGCTCTATGCATTCACACGGAGGCGTTCACTAAGAATGCAGAATGCGTCTCGGGGCTCCCCTGGTGGCCTAGGGGTTAAGTCTCAGCACTATGATCTCTACAGGCCTGAGTGATCCCCAGCCAGGGAGCTGACCCACAGGGCGCAGCAGACCTCTCCTGTCTCGCCCGCTGCTCCCCTCAGCAGTGGATTTCAGTGGATCTGCCTGTTCTGTTCCCCACTCTGTCTCAGGTGAATCTTCTTACCCCTCGCACTGCTGGCCTACACCTCTGTTCTTCTATGCAAAAAAAAAATTTTTAAGATTTATTTATTTATACATACAAGCTGGGGTACAGGCCAGAGGAGTGGGGCAGCGAGAGGGCTCACCAGAGACAGAGTGGGGAGCAGAACAGGCACATCAGAAATACACTGCTGAGGGGAGCAGCGGGCGAGGCAGGAGAGGTCCGCCACACCATGTAGGATTCTCCCTGGCTGGGCGTCGAACTCGCATCACGTGCTGCCGACAGCTCCACAGTGCAGCGCTCAACCACTGCGCCACCAGGGAGGCCCTATGCAAAAATTTTTTAAAAAAGAATGCATTTCCAAATTTATTATCAAAATCCAAAAAAAAATAGCTATTTATAGACATTCCTTAAGTAAGAAAGATGAATGAAGACTTTCTAATCCTTTGGAAGTAGAACTACAGAATAGAATATTTCAAACTTTTGTTCTTTTGATACTATTTAAAAAAGATTTATTTATGCATGCAAGAGCTGGGGTGTAGGCAGAAGTGTGGGGAGGTGAGAGGATTCACCAGAGACAGTGGGGAGCAGAACAGGCAGATTGACTGAAGTACACTGCTGAGGGGAGCAGCAGGAGACAGGAGAGGTCTGCTGTGCCCTGTGGGAAGCTCCCTGGCCGGGGATCGAACTCGTGCTGCAGTGGCTGCCGATAGCTCCATAGGCTGAGATTTAACCCCTGTGCCACCAGGGAAGCCCCTCTTTTGACACTTTTTAAGATGTCCTTTTATAGTTAAAACAAGTAATTTGAAAGCTGCTTTGGGGGGAGGCACTTGCAGAGGTCTTGTGGTAGGAGAGGTGGAGGGTGGGGGAGTGAAATGACAGAAAACTAGGTCTCCACGCAGCCTGCGGTCCTACATATAAACAAGTGGAGAGAAGTAGAGGCAAGGCAGAGACCAGAAACCACCACTCCCCTATTTCCGTGGCAGCCTTCCAGAAGAGAGCCAGGGACACGTGGGCAGGGAGATAGATAGATGGGGCTGTGAACTGCCACATTGATGATGGAGAAAAAAACAAGATTACTTGCAACAAATGGCACCCAGGGAGATAATTCAGTTTGTCCGTGTTGCTAGCTAAACAGCCTCCATTACAGATTGAAATGTGGGGGAGACTCCAACCCCAACCTTGGAAAAGAATCCATCCTGGAAGTCACCATCTTAACCAATTTAGGGGCTCTTACCTCACCAGAGGTGGAGAGAGCTCAGAGCTTGAAAGCCCTCTCCCCAGGTCTTGCCTTCTACTGAACTCACAAAACAGAAGACTCCAGACATGCTGGATGCAGTGGCGCCTGAGAAATAGCCTAGGAGCTCACAGGAGATACCATGTGCAGCCTCAAAGCACCCAATTTTCAAGAATCACCAAGACTCTTCCTAGTGACACCCCTGCAGCCCACCTAAGCACTCGAGAATAAGTGAATTCAGTTAAGCCAGTGGCTCTTGTCCCTGGTTTCTTCACACAATGTCCAGGACCCATCTTGTTCAATGGAAGCTCAAACACCATTTAGGAATTGCGCCTACACTGCTCCAGCAACAGTTTCAAGACGGGGGCAATTTCAAGAGGTTTCAAAGGACACAAATAGATTACTGTCCTCTTGTGGCTTATTTAGCCCCATGTCTTCTAAGAAAGAGACTTTGTGAAATCCTTCTACTGGCGGAAGAACACATACAATCAGAATTAGCAGGCATGTCCTTAGCAGCTTCACAGATGAAGCAGAATGCTCTGTAGCCAACTGCAGTCAGTGTGAGTTATTCTTTTAATACCCCGGCTGTTTCCACCCAAACCCTGTATTGCGTCTCCTGGATTCCTCAGGGGACTGAGAGTCCAGTTTCTTCTTTATCTTTACCCCTGACATGACTACTAGACCCAGTAAGAACTATAAAGCATAAAAACCACATCGTATACATGCTAGTACCTTCGGTGTGGGGGCCATGTGATTCAGAAGTAAGAGCAAGTGAGATTACAACCTCTCAGGGAAAATTGGTGACCAATAGGGGCTCGAAGGCCGTGTGCATGGCCAATCTGAAAGTGACTGATGACAGGAATCCCTTTAGACTTAGGGATGTAGATTTAGAGTTAGGTTACCTTTAGAGAGCAGGCAGTGGTGGGATGGGGGCGGGCAGAATCGCTGTGCAGTCAGAATGCCTGAGTGCATAACTTCCACAACCTCGGAAATAAGAGGTGTCCCTCAGCCCCTTCTCTGGAATATGGTTCCTTTCTTGGAGGTGGAGATTCTGTGCCTTCTGGAAAGTAAGCCACTTCCCACAAAAGTATTAGCCCATGGTATGCATTGCTGTTACAGTGCAGTTGTCAGTGCATTTACCTGTAGGGCAAACAGCTCAATGAGAGCTGTAAGAGCGAGTGGGGGAAGACTTTGGGTAGACTGAAATATTGTGACGACCACGAGAAAAATAGGGGTTGCAGAGGAGAGCACCTCCTGGAATAACAACTCCGGGTAAGTTAAAAAATGAATGGAGGGAGTAAGCCTTTGCCCAAAGTCTTACTGAAAGGGCAACTTTGAAAAAAGAGACTTGCACAAATAAAAGCCCAGTTCCTTTTCTTGTCTCCAGTGCGCTCCTCCCCCCACCCAAAATAGACCTGGGGTGTAGGACGGCAGCAGGGACTCGGTCCCAGTGGCGATGAGCTCGAAGGACTGGGTGGAGCGGTCCAGGGCCATCGCGGGGTGCAAGCAAAGCCCTGGGGCGCCAATCCCCGCCTCCCCCAACGCAGCCTGCTCGCTGCGCCCCCTGCCGGCCACTCCGGGGCGCGCTCGGGCTCCCGCGCCCGGGGGTTAACGCTGATCCAGACCACAGGGAAACGGTCTCTCTCCCGATCCCTGCACACCCTGCAGACGGACTCCCTCCAACCAGCAGACAAAATCCGACTCCCTAGCTTCGGGGCGCTCCTGCTTTCCAGGGTGTTCTCCAGGAATAACTTAGTGACATGGGGAGGGAGGATGGGGAGCAGGGAACCCGAAGACTAAACCGTCAAGGCTCCCCAGCACGGAGCGCCCCCACGTTTCCAGTGTCTGCCGGAGTGGTGGGGGGCAGTTGGCTCTGCGGTTTCCGCGGGCTCAGGCTTGGGCAGGGGTGTGGGGAGCTTCCCCAGCCCCACGCATCCCTGCCGGGAGGCGCGCGTGCGAGCGGCGGGGTGGGCGTCTCCGGGTGTCCCGCTCCGCCCCGCGCGCCCGCCCCTGCCTCCCGCAGCTCTGCGGGGCCGCGTCTCTCCAGCGCGCGGCGCTGCGCTCGCGTTCCTCCCTCGCCGCGTCGGGGCTGGCGCTGAGCGGGCCCGCGGCCGGGATTGAGTAGCGGTCGCTGGCGCTGCGGCTTCCATGACGTCTCGCTGCGCGGTCCGCCACTTTTCTCCCAGCTGGGGCTTGCTTTTCCGCCACTCCTGCCTTTTTTCGCCCTTCCGTGCGCCGGGCCCCCCGCCCCCTCCCCGGCCCAAACGCACGCCCCTCCGCCCCTCCCCTGGCCCCGGCGCCCAGCCGCCTCTCCGCGCCCGGCCGGAGCCAGCCGGTGGGAAGACAGCCGCACCTGGCGGGCGAGGCTGGGCGGGCGGAGGGGTGGGGATCCGCGGGAGGCCGGGGCTGCACCCAGAGCCCGAGGCACCGCCGCGGGAATGGAGCCTCCGAACAGGCTCCGGGGCTGATGTGAAATTTGGGCATCCGAGTCCAGTTTTTCGTTCCCTTTTTTTTTCTTTTTCATTTCCTCCCCCTCGCCATCCATCGTGTTGTGAATTATTAAGCCTCGCTCCGTTCCGAGAGAGGAGAGGATGATTGAGTGAAACCACCCCGTCCGCAGGCAAGGTAAGCGGTGCGCGGAGTTGCTAGAAGGCGAGGCGCTGGCGTCAATCTGGGCGAGCCGTTCGGTGCCCTCGGGTCCCCGCCGCCCCCTCCCCAGTCGCCGGCGCCCCTGCATGCACCCCTGCTCTGGAGAGAAGCGCGGTGCCCAAGTCGAGGGAAAGGCGAGGGAGACGCCGGTTACATAACGAGGGAAATCTGTTTCATCTGGTTTTCATTAGGAACTGAAAACTAGCTAGGGGCGGGGAGAGGAGGGGGCTGCGAGCCCTGGCTCCGAGGAACCCGGCGGTCGTCGCGACACCGTTTCAACAGCCTCGCAAAAATGAACTGTGCTGCTGAACTGGTGGGGCGGCTCGCGAGCGGTCACTGCCAGTTCGGAAAGCCCATTGTCTTGTGGACAGCTGTATCCGTGTTCTTGCTTAGCAGAAAGGGGGGAGAGGAGAAAGAGAGGACCTGAAAAGGAGGAAAAGTGAGAGGTGGGGAGAAGCAGGCAGAGAATGGGGGGAAATAACTCCTAAGTATTCTCCCTTTATCAATATAACCAAAGACGTGCTGCGATGACTGCAAATAGAGCTAGGAAGCTCCCCTGGAAGTCAGCTGGATTATTTTATAATTGGAAAGGGGGGCAGCTAAAATGAGGTGTTCGTGGCATTCAGGGGTGGGATGAATTTGCTGACTTGCTTCCTTTCATTTGTATCAAGACACTAAGCTTGGATTAGTTTTTAACAAAAATAGCGTTCGTGTTCCCCAAGCCCAGTCAAACCTTGGGTCGATCCACAGGTCTATCTCTTGAACCAGGCTCAATATGGAGAGACTCTTGGGGAGGAACGTCTTCGGAGAAACAACCACGGAGGTGGGGGTGAGGCTCGTGGAGAGACAAATGCCAGAATTTTCCAAAGAATCCCGCCTCCACTCCCCAAAAAGGAAAAAGGGGGGAAAACTCCAGTGTTTGGGAGTTGGAGATTCATATATGTTTAGCGTCTCCTGCCTGCCTTCTTCCAAAGCCCCAAAACCTCATGGTTCCGGGCAGCCCCCGCCGTGCGGTGCCACGTCCCCGCCAGCACCGTTCCCTGCCTGCCTTCCTTCTGAGACACGGAGGAAGGGGATGCCCAGGAGCTGCTAAGAAAGAAAAGGGGGCTTGCGGTAGGCAGGGCTGAGCTAACTGAGCTTCGCCCATTTTGCCTGGGAAAGAGAAGGAGCTGAGTCTCCATGGCGACTCAGGTGGGAGGGGATAAAGCAGCTCCAAAGGCAAAAAAAAAAAAAAGGTTGGACAAAACTTTCCAGCTCCAGGCATAGAAACAAGACAGCCGATTACCCTAAGGAGGCTATGGGCTTTACCCAACTTCCTGTCGGCGACCCACGAAGGATCGCCTGAAACTGACCAGTGCCCTACTCAAACCCCCGGAGTTGCCTGGGCCCCGGAATGGTTCGGGCGGCGGGTCCCGGATTCAGCACCAAGGCCAGAGCACAGACGCCCAGTTACCCCGAATTTCGCGTCCCTCTTTCAAGTCATTCGCTTTCTGTAAAGGGAAGGTTCCTTTGCCCCGCAGTGAATCTGGATATCTGATTATCCACGCAGTTTCGTGGGGCAGAGAAGCTTGCAAATCATCCATTTCACGCATGGCATGAAATCAGAGCAGCTATTCAACACCAAGAACACTGTACCAGTGAAAGCTCTGAGCGAATGGCGAGAAAGATCCCTCCTCAGGAGATTGTTCTAGTTTCAACCTTTGTACCGTTGGTTTCAAAGCCTCCACTCTTTCCTCGCCCTTTCACTCTCATTTAACTTTTTGCCCAGGGCAGAGAGTGGAAAAGCACTATGGCAGCGCCCTGTTCAGTGAGAGACCAACTGAGACCAGGAGATGAAGGGTTTACTCTCAGGCCAGATCTGACAGGATTCTGAGCAGAACTGATGAGCTCCTGGAAAGGGAGGAAGGTGTCTGAATGGGTAAGGTCTGCTGACCTCATCTTCAAGCCAGGTGTAGGCAAGGTGGCGCCATTTCCAAGGTTGCAGGTGTAGGAAATTGAAAGGAAGAGTCACTTATCTTAATAGACACAAGCAATAAGGTTGCAGGTGTAGGAAGTTGAAAGGAAGAGTCACTTATCTTAATAGACAAGAAATAAACTGTCCCAGAGGCGGATTTGTTGTCATTCAAGTTCCATGTCAACATTTATACGGGGGAAACTGGTCTGTCTCACAGTTGACGAATCTGATCTCAGCATTGTTGTCGTCGTCTTTGTATCTTTCCCCCACTTCTCACTGTACCAATGAGGGAAAATAGTCAAGGAAGGCGCCATTCACATTTAGAGTAAACAGCTTTTAAGGGTGGCCCTCAGGTATTACAGGGCATAGTGTGAAATGCAGTGCTCGGGCAAGAATTGGCATTGATTGGAAAGGTTAATAAGTCTCTGTAAATGTCCTTCCCTGCCTGCCTTTCTCTTTTGAGAATACACTTAATGCCTGTGTGGTCTTGAGCTGGCTCTGGTCTAAGAAGGTAAACATAGTTTGCCTTGCTGGGCTTTCCAGCCCCGGTGTGCTGTTGCTTCCCAGAGAGGCTGTGTGCAGAGCGCTCGGTCCTGGCTAGCACAGTGTCTATGCCTTCGTCTCCTTTGTGCTTTCGTGAGCTCTAGTGACGGCAGAAGCAATCTTTTCCAAGCCTGGGCAAAAGGGTGAGATGCTGCGTGATTTTTTTATATGCTGGCTCCTGTTGGCTATTGACAAGTGTATTCGCTGTTTGTTTATTTAAAAGTTGCTACTGAGTTGAGAGAAGTGATGCTTGGAATATTGTTATGTCTTAAACAAAGCAAGTGTATCCTGCTTTGCTCCATCTGGTGTTATCAACAGAAAGGAAGCAGAGATTAGTTGTGATAAAGCTACATAGGAATATAAACTATGAAACAAGATAACGTATTTGTGAATTATAAACTTCTACCTGTCCCATAAAAAAGAAAAATATGGGACTATAAATCATCTAAATGTAGGATCTTGCTCTATCAGTGATCTTCAGTTCTAGTGGATCCCATGCTCTTATATGAAATGCTGATTTATCAAATTCTGATCCTTTTCTTCTTGAGTGGCTAATTGCTGAGCAAAGCACCATTGTGTCTTTATGGAAGTGAATAGCATGCTCTAAAATAATGCATGTTCACTGCAAGTAAGATCTGGTAAGACGGGCAAGTTCAAAAATTCTCTCTGTACACCTGCGTCATTTTGTAATTTTTTTAAAAAATCACTTTGATACCTCACTCTGGCATTCCCTGAACATCAGTAAATTATATATTCATTTGTATGACCCATATCTGTGTTTAGCACATAGCATTTACATTGACTGTTTCTTCTGAGTGTAGGAAAATGCTTGTGTTCCTCCCTTTCTTCTCACAAGCTCTGTACAGGATAAGCAGAAATAAGGCATCAGAATAGCTGTCTAATAAGCAATAGGAAAAAGTCACTGAAAATTAAAGAGAAGTAAATCTACCCTTATGGGAGCTTAACACCTTTCAACAATAAGGTAGAAAGTGTTGCTTTCCTCAAAAGTTGTATTTTCAGGTAAGCAAGGTGAAGCTTTTCTCCTTTTCACTTACTTGTTCTTTATCAAATGGTATATAAGTAATAGGTAGCTTAGTAAAGGCAGTGGACCAGAGTGGGTCAGCGAAAGAGGAAAGAAGAAAGCTAGTGGAAAGGTAGTTATTTATTTTTCCCAGTTCTGAAGTGATGATCCTTTTCAAAACAAGGTTCTGGGTTTTATTTAATTCATTGTATTAGAACTTAAATATTGGTGGGATTATGATGTCTTAGTTCAACAGGTTTATGGTTTATTGAGATGGCATTTATTTTTTCTTTACTTTCAATAATTATCATGTAAATACCAACAGAGAACTGATTCACTCTGAAGTTTTACAAAATGATTAAGTTCGGTACTCCCGATGAAAAGGGGAATAGGTAGTTAAGTTGAAAAATCATCAATTTTCATTTAATTAAGGTTTTCTTTTTATTTGCAGTTAAAGTGTTTAGAAAGATAGAAAAATAAGATGCAACCATTTGGGATAAAAATGTATTTTAATTAATTACTTCAAAAAATAATTAGGAGCCTATGGAAAAAGAGATCATCTATCGCGTTAATGGTGCAGTTGAGCTTTGAGTCTCTGGAAAAGTGCTAGACTATATACATGTTTGATATCATTTTACTGGCACTCATTAACAACACAAAGTTATTTCCCTCAAAAAAAAATATTCAGTATTCCCTGACAGGCAGGCAGCCTTCATGTAATCATACCTACTAACCAGTTGTTTATATTCATTTATTATCTCTTTATTACTGAATTACATTGTTATTTCAGCAAAATTTGAGAGACTGGTTGTATTCCATGAGCAATGTTCATATGGCCACGTGGACCTCTGTTTTGTCCTGATGCATTAAGAGCATCAATTAATTTCATAACTATAATGTCTGAAACAAACCCCAGGTTTCAACCAAAGGGCTATTTGACTCTTGTCTTTACAGCTGTATCCAGGGCAGGTTAAGTCCAATAACCAATTCAAACTCCTATTTTGCATTTCCTATCTGCGACTGTGTTTTGAATTTGGCCCATATATCCTGGGGTTTCTTCTAGGGAATAGACTTTGGCTCATATTCATCACCAGTCTTACTCCCAGGCCCAGAGATGGGGTTTCTGGTGTGAACACTTTACAGAATGAACCAGCCTGTGAATCTGTGGGTGAAAAGACCCATGTCCTTGCCAGCAATTGTTTTGTGGGATGAGATCTGAACATATCACAGGCAATGTGAGAGACAAGTCTATAAATAAAGTTTGAATCCTGGTGCTATGGAGTCTCCTCTTCAAACTTACAAGCCAAGCATCCACTTTTTTCTACCCAGAATAGGAATCGATTTTTTAATGATGTTTTCAATTTTCCTCGTCTCCCGCAACAGGAATTTATGCAAGAATGACAGTGTGCTATGAGGGTATATGACTCAGGCCTTGGCGTCTAACAAACTGGACTAGCATTAAATTCTTGGTGTATCGGTCAGCTTGGTGCACTCCAGAAATCCCAACACCTCTGCAGCTTACAAAACAAAGGCTAATTTCTTCCTCAAGCTACATGCATTTGCCGGTCAGCTTTGCCTCTGCCCTGCTGTGTCTTCTTCATTCTGAGATCTGGGCTGAAGGGTCAATCTGATCTGTAACATTGCATGCCAGGGTAGAGAGGAGGGGATGCCAAATTAAGCATGAGACATAGGCGTCCTGCTCACAGGTGGCACATGGTATCCACTCACATACCTTGGGTCAAAGACAAGTCTTATGCCCTGCAGTGCCAAGGCCACTGAGACGGAGAGGTGTTTACTCCTATGTGAGGAACTGCAAGTAACAGAGCAGCAATCCTAACAAGAGGGGAGTAAGAAAGGACAAAAAGCTCACTGTATTCTCTGCATGACTTTGCTCAACTTTCTGTTCTTGGCCTGCCTATCTATAATATGAAAATAATAACACCTATTCCAGAGGTACTAGGAGAATTAATGTGATAGCGTAAGCTTCTTTGTCCATGTCCAGCACAGAATAAGCACTTTATAAATATTACACGCTGCCATTCACTTACAACGTGTCATTAAGTTCACTTGTCCATGGAGTTCTGTGGACTGTATTAATTAGATAGTAGCTACTGCCACAGAAAACCCCTAAATCTCAGCAGTTTAGCGAAACAGACAGTGAGTTTCATGCCTGCACATCTAACTGGCTTATGCCATACAGGGGCCCAGGCTGATGGACAGTTCATAGTTTTTAACATATGGTTTCCATGGTCTCCGAAGGCTCGGCAGATAGGGAAGAAGGGGAGTACGCAGGTGGATTTTAATGATCCGGACCTAGAAGGAATGCCCAGCACTCCCGCTCACATTCTGTGGTGGTGCCTAACCACGAGGGTGGCTGGAAGCTGGAGTTTAGCTCTGCTCCCAAGAGGGAGAGAACCAGGTGGGGTTAAGGCACTTGAGTCTTTGGCATCCATACCTGGCCTCAAACAGGTCCACCTGATTGTTTTCGTCCGAAGGCCAGGCGCTGAAGAAATACTGCCGTGACGGATCAGGAATAGGGTCAAAGGTGTGACTGGTGCTGATGGAGATGAGGTCCCTCGGGGGGGCAATATTTTGTTGTGCTCTTGAATCATTCTTCAAGGGTGTCTTTTTAATAATAATTTAGTTGGAACCTTTTGGCTTTTGGAAGGGGTGTATTTGATGCAGGCCCATATTGTTTGACTTCTGGTAGTTAACTGCAAAGTCGACACAAAAAAGAGCCGACTTCACCCCCTCACCTCACCCCGCTCAGACACAGGGCCCCGGCCCTGGTAATGACACCCACGTGCGTCTAAGAATGCTAAAGAATTAGATGCTGTCTGCTAATATCTAGTGCTTGTTGTTGACTAGCAATTTGCATTTTGTTTGGACTCACATAAACATCTATAGGTTAGATTCAAGCTCTAAGTTTAGGTTGAATTAGTCTAAGCACACTCGGTGTTCTCCTGAAAATAGACCGTGTAATTTGTAAGTAGGCCTTGAGCTCTCCTCCTTGCTGCAAGGAGAGCAGGTCCACTTGGAAACTAAAATCTGTATCTTCTCACTTGAAGGGACCATCTTCGATGCCAAACATAATCCAGAAATCAGAAATGTCAGGGGGAGATATGAGAAGGTTATGAGAGAAGGTGCCAGAAGTACAGTGGTGGTCTGTAATGCTTCCCACTCTTTCCTTATCTCCATTCTCCAACTTGGGTGTCAAAGCCACAGTCCACTTGTGCAAGGCCAAGGTTACCAGCCCGAGATATGACTGCTGGCCACGACTATGTGTTAATCCTTCCCTGGGGCAGTTACGCTGGACCCAGGAGCCCTTGAGCACTCTAAACCCCTTGCCATCCCAACATACATGTGGTGTATCACTTGGAATGCACATCTAACAAAGAGGATGTTTTTGAGAACAGTCTGTTTCCAGCCACCTCCTATCACTTTAATGCAATGGCACAGCAGCCAATACAGCCACATACAGAAGGGAGCTTCGGGATGGCAGTAAGTCCAAAGCATGAGATGTAAGAAACAGAGGACTCGGGCTGTTTCACAGGAGAACACTTCAGGGCATGAGAGTTGTTTTCAAGGGTCTTGATATTTGAAGATAGAGGGATTATAATTGTTCTGCCGGGCTCTGGGGGGGAAAGTAGGGCCTAGTGGTAGAGCTTTTCAAAGTGACGTTTCGTTCAGTATAGTCAGGATTTGCGGGGGCTCTGGGTGTGAGGGGCTGGCTCTCCACTGCGTGGGTGTGAATTCCCACCACTCGAAGCACAAAGGCGCTGGGAGAACTAAGAAAGGGGTTTGGAGCGCAAGTTTTACAGTGGGGGGTTCCTGATCCAAAGAAGGGCAGTGACCTGGCCCTCGGCGCTCCAGGAAGCCATCTTTTTAAATAGCCCCACATTCCTTTGTGGACCCCGACCCCGAGACACAGGTGTGCGTGGACCTGGGGACACCCTTCGTGCTGGGCATGGTGACTGTGGCGGAAGCCCTGCTCCCCAGGAGGCCGGTTTCAACAACAGCAAACGGGGGCAGGTCCTGCTTTCTCAGCTGCATCTGCAACCCCACCAGTGAAGGCCCTAAATTTGTTCCTCCTCTTGAATTCTCACTGGCCCTCTGGGGCGCTGAGGCCGACCCCAGTTAAGCAAATAATGTGAGACACGAAGAGGAAGGCCCGAAAGGACCTACTATGGATGTGCTGTCCCAGGGGTGCCTTCCTAGAGAAAGGCTGAGAGCCCCTGCTGAGCTCAGAGGTGTGTTGACCCTTCTTGGCCACAGGCGGGGGAGGGGAGGTCTCCTTGTTCCGAAGAAAACATCAGAACGGACAAAAGACAATTTAGGTTTGCAAAGTGTGTCCCCAAACCTGCAGTAGTGACATCACCAGAGAAAGCTCCCCCCAGGATGGGGCCAACCCCCAGGTCACCTCCAGGGATTCTAAGTCCCATAACTGGCGCGGCTCCTACTTTGAGGAGGGTTGGAGATGAGCTGTCCCTCCTGGCGAGCACCTCCTCCCCACTGGAAAGGCCTCCAGGTCTCTGCTCCCTTGAGAGTTGGACAGGGCCTGGAGCGGAGAACCTGCCTTCAGTTCCGCTGCCGGCACCTCTGACCAGACTCCGTGCCTGAGTGGAAAGGCAAAAGCTAAAGGCTTTTGCTCCAACAGACAAAATCACCATAACCCCACCGAGGGGCAAAGAGCCTGGACACAATGCAAGAGCTTCTCTTTTACTCTCACTGCATAAACAAGCTACTTTGTCCTTTGGAATTCCAGTTATCTGTCTGGAAGTTTTCTAGTTCTTATTTTAAATTAATAGCTTCATCTATTATCCTTTAAATAAAAGGCGCTATCAGTGAAATAAGCAGGGTGTCCTCTTGAGGAAAGCTACATTAGGTAAGTGAAAAAAGGGCTTATCATGGCCAGCCTCCATGCTATCAAGTGAAGGATGATTATATGCAACTTTCACTTTTATGTCAGACGTCTCCTAACCATTTGCAAAGTCCCAGAAAATGGCCTTGCTAGCTTTGCCTTGAATGGTCACGGCTTCTTGGACAAGTGCACCAACAAAACTTTAATTCTCTCTACTGTGTAAAGGAGAACAGAGAAGAAGACTGAAAGAAATGCCCTACCCTCAGAGGCACTGGGCTTTAAGGAAATGGTCACATCAATGAAACAGTAACGTGAAGCACAGCGTTTAGAGAGCGCTAGGCTCTAGTGAGGGCAGATCCGTGGAAGGCAGCTGGCGGTGGGCTGGCCGAGGTGACAAGTCCTGGAAGAAGAGAGTTTGGTGGGGAAAGAGGGACAAGAAGGCTTCCAAACAAGAAGCTGGGCTCCACCCAGGGTCTGCTGGTGATGGGGTGACTGGTAGTACAGGCTGTGTTTCCACCAATGAGCACAGCGTCTCATGTCAACACGGAACTTGAGGCTGCAGGTGGTTAACAGGGAGCTGCTTTGATTGGGGGCGTGAGGGAGGGTGCGGTGAGATTCTTAACGTGCAGCCATAGGCGAGGCAAGCTTGAGAGGAAATTTGGGGGTCAGGAGACCCCCAGTCACTGCTAGAAGTGAGGACCAAGCGTGTTCCCGGCTGCTCTGCGCCTGATCAGCGGCTCCACGTTCGTGCCTTCGGGGGTGCTGAAATCCGGCCATTCAGGAACCGAGAGACCAGGATGAGGATGGAGTCAGCCCCCAAAAAAGCTCCAAGTCTCACTGCGTGAGCAAGAGGGATTGTGCGTGGCCGTGGGCCAGGAGTTGTGGTTGAGGGGGAAGACACCCCGCGGTGGGAAGAAGCCTGGTGAGCACCCGCGCAGGTGCGAAGGGAGCACGGGGAGCGAAGGGAGCAGCGCCGCAGGCAAGGCCACGGCCCGCAGCTGGCGCAAGTCCACAGCGCCGGCCTTGCCGAGGCCCTCGGGAGCTCAGGGCGGGGGTGGGGGATTTGTGAATCCAGAGGGTGACGGACTCTCCTATTTTGTGACATGGAGCAGACAGGAGGCCGACTCCTCTCTCATTTGCAAAAGCACTGCCTCATGGTGCTGGGCACATTGCCCTGCACAGCTTGGGCTGTAAGTCGGCGAGGCCTTCCCTGCGTCCTGGAGGGAAGCGCCCTTCAGCCTCGGAGGAGTCACAAGTTCAGCCTGGCTCCGCAGCGGGGACAGAGGTCCCTGCCAGCCTGGAGTTGCAGGTGAAGCAATTCGCTGCGCGTTGCTGACCCAGAGCTCCCGCTGCGCTCCCGCCAAAGCCAGCGCTGAAAGGGGCCTCCCGTGGCCCCGCCTTTGTCCAGGAATAGCCGGGACAGCAGGCCCGCTCCACGCCAGGAGACCCACCGCGGCAGATGCGTGGAGATCATTTGTGCCTCACCTCAGTCACGAAAATCATCAGCGGAAAGACCTCGCTCCCACCGAATTTTATTTTTCAGGGTTTCAGTGTATTTGGCCTGAACCACTGAGATAAGAGTTTTGATTCTCTGTCCTGTTGTGTGCATAAGTGGAGTTTATTTTAAGTTAGCAGAGCTGGATTTTTTTGTGAGACCTAACTATCATGGGGAGAACAAAGAGGTTATGTTTTCCCTGAATAATCATTGTGTGGGGCTCCCACATCAGCGAGTCTCTGTCGCCTGAAAACTCCTGGTTATAAATAATCACCCCAACAAAACCAAGTCCTCCATAATAACCCACCCACAAAGTATGTAAAAACTGGATTTTAAGCAATTGAGAGAGAGGATAGATTGTAGATATAGACAGGGACACAAAGCCAGTCTGGGACAGGAGAACTTAATGAAAATCTACTGATCATTTTCACAGAAAACTCCATTTTTTGCCACCACAAGTCGATATGATTTTTTCTTAAAATAAACAACTGTTAAGTGGCCCTAAGCCTTTTCTGGTCACACCCAACCAGTTCAAAGCAGGTTCTCCTTTCACTGCAGAAGCAGCAGCGGGAGGCACTTAGCCCGGGGCTGCACCCTGGGTGCCCTTGCAGAAACCAGCATCTTCCTCTGGCCCGTCAAGCTCCTACCACACGCAAGTGCTGTTCTAGCTTCGCCCTGCCCTCCAGAAGCAATCTGGACCCGAGTGATGTCTTTGCTTATTAAATTTCCAGATGAGCCATTGCTATTGCTAGACTAAAGACACGCTGGACCCGTCAAGGGCAGAGAAGAGCTTTACACCACCCCCAAAATCCCACCTCCTACCCCCCCTTCACCCCCCAGTTCAGGCTCTTCTGTGCCCAGCTTCAGACACAGGGCACCTGACCGAGCTCTTGTGCCTCATATTCTAACCACAAAACCCATCACTCCCTGCCCTTCTAGCACCACCAGAGAAAGGACTAGACATACCCTGTTGAGAGCGGGAAGGAAGGAAAATCACTGAGTAGGGCCCTGGAGCCCTCAGCTTGTGAGAAGGACTCTAGGCAGGGGGCGGGGAGGGCAGAAGTTTCTAGTGCCTGGAGAGACCATGGGCCTAATGTGCGTGCAGGAGGGAGCTGCTGGAATGTTCCCTGGAGGGGCTTTCACGGGAAAGGGGGTGACTTCTGGGCTGTCGTCTCAGAAAACCAAAAGGGTAAACAAGCTGGCGGTCCTTGCATCAGCAGACTGGGGTGGCCGCTGCGCCGCATCTGAGAATGCCCCCGCGACTCCGTCGTGTGCTCCCAGCAGCGGCTCCGCCTCGCCCGGCCTGTGCCTAAAGTACTCTGATTTCAGTAGACACACTGGAAACTGGTAATGCTGCCCCAAAATGCTTTCTTTGGTAAAACGAATAGAGACTCTCTTATTCCATGTAAGTCCAACTGTGGCCACCTCTGGAAGTTCAGTAGGGCCCCCTGAACAGGAACTAAAACACCCCAATTTTATATATGGAGGTCAGAGGAAAGACGTAGAGGGAAAAGCTCTTTTCTTCTCTCAGTAACTTGTCCTAGTGGACACCTCGGTTTTGGATGTCACTCAGAGGCAGTGTTGAATGACGGCGGGGAAGGCAGAGGTGTGCGGGAGAGCTGGGCTCTCGTCTCTGAGTCCTAGAAAAAACAGAACAGTCATTTCCAGGTCAGCGGGTTTTTGACAAGTCTCTATCGGGTTTTCCTCCCAGGGTGTTTGAAAGGTCCTTAAAACCTAAGCCTTGTGCTAGGAGCCGCAGCCATAGCCCCTGTCGCTCAGCCACGGAGCTGGGGTGGCCTCGAGTCAGGCTGCTCTGGAGAAGGAGCTTTGACAGCCGCTGCGATGTGTGAGCTACTGAATATCTCTCTCCACCAGGTTTTCCAGCCATAAAACAGGGATGATTTGGGC